>CAJPEV010001360.1:0-64458 GCA_905338385.1 Darwinula stevensoni | reverse complement strand
GTTTCGGGGAATTTACCACTCCAGCCAGTGCATAACAGCCTGAAAATTGTCATAGATTGCTCATAAATAAACATATTGTTGGAAAACACTTATTTTTTTATAAAAATGACCGAAACATATGAACGGAAAATATGCACATATAAACGTAAAAATGCACATGTTGAGAAAGGTGTAAAAACATGCATTTATATGCATTTAAAAAATGGCAGAAATCACTTCCTAAACCAATGAGACGCGATCCTATCTGGGTTGTATGTTCCTAGGAGGCTGCTAAAAAAATATGCATCCCTCGTCAGCATTCAAAAAGAGTGCAGGGCGTTGCATCCGGTCGAAAACCCCTCTACGAGCCAATCGAGCGAGCCTAAGTTGGAAAGACTTGGCGATCATAACATGAGATTTTCGCAATTAACACTCATATCTATGAACGAAAATGGGCCCCAAGGTCATACAACTTTTTTAACCTATGGCAAACAAAAATGACCATAAAATGGCTGACGGATGCGATCAGCTCAAGGCAATAAGCAACAATTTTCACCCATGCACGACGTACGTACTCCTGAAGCAGCCAACGAGGCTAAACTCGGGGCTACAATTCCCTTTTTAACCCTTTTTAGCTGGTAGTAACAGAAATTAATCGTAAGTAAATACTCAAGATCAGGTATTTAGGATACTACTGAATCGCAGTCGGCATTATCGCTTGTCAATTACATTTCTGCATCGACGTAAGAAATTATTTCAACGTTTGAGACGAAGCATTTAGCTCTGACAACTCTAAACGATGAGAAAATCTTTGTGATCGGTTGGAAGGGATTCGTTGGAGTATAGGTCAATGGATTGTAGTCGTCAGCCTTGCATCCATCCTTGTCGCTCGTCGAATCGGCCTTCTTATCCTTTTCCGTACGTTAAGTTTCGAAAAAGGTCCGTGAAGATATGAAAATCGCACTTCGAGTTTCGCTTTTCGTACGTTAGCAATGAAATCGGATGTTAAGTTTTGTGAAAAGATTGCAGAGTTCAGGGATTTGTTCAAATTGTTTTGAAAACGGAAGTGTAGTTTTGAGAAACGGATGTTAGCAATTGGGAAAAACTGTAATATGCGGCCTATTGGCTCATTTCGGCTTACGAAATCCCAAATGGCCCTCTATGGGAAAAGGTTGTGCACCACTGCTCTAGAGTATAGACCATGCTGATTCGAGCTCCTGTGCTGGACCAAGTGCAACATGCAGCAAAAAAAGAGCCAGATGTACTTTCTGTCCCTCCATAAATGACAAAGCAAGCATCAACTGTATGTCGTGTGGAAAATATATTTGTAAGGCGCACACAACGTACTTGTGATCAAATTACAAAGTCAATAATAAATAAGGGTTTGTCTTAATTGACCGTTTTGGAAATTAGTTTTCGATGAAACTCTTGGGAATTAACTGTTTTAAAAATAATTAGATATGCAAACTTAGCCCATAAAATAATGAGCTAATGTGTGATCCTTTTTTGCCATAAGTAAATCATGAAGCTGTAAATAAACTCAAGCGCATTCCTATTCAAATGATAGAAAACGTATATCGCGTCGGGGTGACTCGAGCGTAAATGGAGTACCTAAAATGGGAATAGAATAGGAAGGTTAACCATCCCTCATCTCAAACACTCATACAATCTTGTGTCTTCCCGCTCTTCCTTTTCGCACTATTTCCTTCTTTCCCCCTTTCTCTTCCACCAGGTATTCATTTTTTCTCTCTGCCTTGCCTTCCACATCAGTCGCTATCCTTCCCGGAAACCTACTTACCAGGTTACAGAACTTTTTCCACCTCTTGAGCACAGATTGTCCATACATTTTTCATATTTGGCAGGGGGGCATCAGTGCCACCAGCTAGTAAACCTAAAAATAGCTAGCAATGCAGATGATTCCATATCAAAAGCTGCCACCAATGCAGTGGCGGCTCGTGGGTTCAAGAAATGGGGGGGGGAATGCAAGGGCTGGGGCCGCTGGACGCATGATAAATAGGGCAGGAATTACTCAAAATTTTACCTCCCATAAAATACATGGCGCAATGCATATCATACAGTGAATATTTTATGACTTAGTGCGAAATTTAAGATTAATAAATGCAACGATCGCAGACATGCGGCTGACGCCAAGGCACTAGACATTCTCTCTGCACGGGAATGTTTCACCTAGCAGACTCAAAGCAAGGAAAACTGACTGGAATGTGTCTCGCGCGCCTGCGCAATGGCTGGCGCCGGCGCGATATATTGACTAGGGGCTGCGCTCGGCTGCAAAACAAGCCATGGCCTGTTCTGCCGTGCCGCCGAACGTAAACGAACATGGCCAAATGATTTTCGATTATGCTGCACGGCACGGAGGGCTGCACAGGCCTGCAGCCCGCGCACTCCATTGCGCGTGATGCGGGTCTGCGGGAGAAACGGAGATGGCGCAACTCAATGTATTTCATGCAGGCTGCGGGACGCGCTACCCGCAGTGCTCTAAACCAGCAGTTCCCAGACTTCTTTGAATCGCGATTCGCGACCCATCGGAATCCAGAACGAGGTGTTTTCAAAGTAATTAGAGCGTGAAGAAAACTGATCGACCTTTCCTGCAGGGTATGTTTATTCTGAGCGGATAAGGATATAGTGATTTTTTTTTATACTGGGAAAATGTACCCGACCACCTGATGCTCTCGCAACCCATAGTTTGGGAATTGCTGCTCTAGACGATATTAAAAGATCTCAATGCTTACTTCATTACATTGAAAAGTGATCCTGTGCTTCTGAGATGACTGGGGAGGCTGCAGCCCTGCAGCTCCATAGCACGAGCCGCCCTGCACCAATGGTTGTCTGAGCATCAGTATAGCCCACATTTTTGTTATTGCTTGATTATATAAGCTGACAGGATTCTTTACGTTGGTTGCAGTGTAAGTCTTTGCAGCAGGGCCGGCCTTGGGCATGTGCCACATGTGCCCCTGGTGAATATGCACTGTGTGCATATTCACCAGGGGTGCCAAAACGTGACTAAATGAATGAAGCAATGATGAATGCCACCCTCAGTTTTATTTCCATATCAAAATGTGTGTGGCAGGGAAGGAGGAGTGCAGGGGAGGGGTTCCCGGTCAATTCCCCGAATGGTTATTTCCCCTAATGACAAATTCCCCGTTTGGGATTTCCCCATAGGAAATGGATATGTTCCCATTTAGTTTCCTGTCTCGCACATCATGCATGGGGGAGTGAGAGGGGGGGGGGGGGAGATGAGGCCGCCCCCCTGCCGAGCCGGAACCAAAGGGAGGAAAGGGGAAAGTCGCTAATCTTCTCTAATCCTGGAGGGGAGGAAATCATTAAATTCTTCGCCTCTCACCTAAGGTAACTTTGTTTAGGGAGCATGACTGCCGATACAATGCCAGTCAGACCATTGATAAAGATTCTCACGGGAAAGGAAAAAAATGAAAAAGGCGACAGAAACAGTTGCAAGATGCAACTCTCTCGGCCGCCAGAGATGAGACGATCGACAAGATGTCTATCAAAATCTAAAACGCGGCTATATATGGAGAAGTTGGGTGGCTTAGTGCTTGGACGGTGTGAGAGTTCGTGCATTCATGGAGTTCGTGAAGAGCGAAAAGGGCAAGAATCTTCTTGTTCTCGAGGGCTATCTGCACACACAGAACAAGATCAGCAAGGGCGGACGCATAAAGTATTGGGAGTACCTCTATAGAAGATACAAAGGAAACTGCAATTTCAGAGCTACAACTGAAGGAGAGCAGGTTGTCAGCAGGCGAGGGCAACATCATCATGCTCCAGAACCTGGAAAATTACAAGCCCGCAAGGTGATCATGAATGATGCCAGGACCACGCAACAGAAGACAGGTTAGTGCAATAACATAGTGCACGTGTATTATTATTTCATTTCCTATTCCCCGAACGGTCAATTCCCCGAACGGTCAATTCCCCGAACGGTCAATTCCCCGAACGGTCAATTCCCCGAACGGTCAATTCCCCGAACGGTCAATTCCCCGTTTGGGATTTCCCCATAGGAAATGGATTTGTTCCCATTTAGGGGACAAACACACATAGTGCATGTGTATTATTATTTCATTTCCATTCCCGAACATATTATCCTGCCTTTTCAAAGGAATCAATCACGCAGTGTCGAGGTCACAAGTGTATAACCATTTAATAATTTTTATAAAGAAAAATTCATAATTCAATGTCTCTTTCACAAATATTTCCGTATCGATACGCCAGAGCGCGTATGGGATTAATATGAAGATAAAATATTGTACATTTCTATTGTACATTTCGAGTATGCTTTCATATTACTTATCAGGATCCGTTTATTGGAGGGATTGCATATGAAACTTTGGTTTTATCATACGACTAGAAGCCTTGAAGCAAGCCGATGGCAAAAACTGATTGCTCTTATCGCATCATTCCAGGGCAGATTCTACAGGCGAATTTGATGGGACTGAATACCGAGGCCCAAGTAGCCCTTCCAGATGCAAAGTTGCTCGCAACGTGCCCAATGATCCCCCAACAAGAGCTCAGATTGTGATTCCGACTGCGTACGAAAACACATCTCTGCAACGCCACAACGCTTCTTATTGTGGGACAGCCAAGATGCCGACCGGATACTCCTGTTTTCAACGAATGAGAACTTGCGGCTCTTATCCGCATGCCAAGATTGGTACATGGATGGCACTTTCAAGACCACTCCAAGCCGATACATGCAGATGTACAGCATCCACGGGCGTTTTCATGAATAAATCATCCCACTTGTATACACTCTTCTACCAGGGAAAGATGAGCGACTGTTTCGCCTGCAAATGAAGTCCCTTCCTGCACTCAGCTTTGTGCCACCAGCAAAGGTGGAAGATGCATTCAACGACCTTGTAGCCACCATGCCAAACGCAGCACTGCCTGTACTGAGCTACTTTGAAGATAATTATATCGGACGGGTGATGAGAGGGAACCGTCGGATACCACCTCTGTTCGAACCAGGTCTCTGGAACAACAACAATCGTGTTCTGCAGGACCTTCCACGTACAACAAATGCCGTGGAAGGCTTCCATTCCAGTTTCCTAAAAAACTGTGACGGACTACACCTGAATTTCTTCACCTATCTTAGGAGACTACAGCAACAACAATAAGCACGAAGTGAGCATCGTCCAGTGAATCGCTGGTACTCCCCCACCTCCAAGGAAGAAGTACCTGGACATAGATCGACGTCAGAAAACCCTCGTACAAAGATACGCAGGGATTCAGAACTCAACTGCAGACGACCTACAAGAGTTGGTGCGTAGTGTTGCCTATAATATGAGTTTCTAGGAAGAGAAAATATTTCATTTGTAGACCTTTCACCATTAAACCAAAATAAAACTTTTTTCTAGTAGGGTTGTTCTGTTATTTGTGTCATTGTACCTCTAAGACAAACAGGGGCGTGAACTATAAATCGACTCCTAGACATGAAGGAGATGGATGCGGTCGATAGCCCTCCTTCCGCAACCGTGAAATCGGAACGTGATCGGGGAACCGACCGTTCGGGAATTTGTCATTTGGGGAAATAACCATTCGGGGTATTGACCGGACACCCAGGGGAGGGGGTGGAAGGAGTGACGTTGGGAGTCTCTTTGCACAGGGCACTAAAATAGCTAGGGCTGGCCCTGCTTTGCAGCACTCATAAAACCAATTCACGTCAAATTAACCTGCTTTTATGGTCTAACTCTAAGTGTGTGCATACATGAAAAAACAGTTGCTTACCAGCATGAGAATGCAAGAAGATGCAGCAAGGACATGAAGCAGCTGTTCTTGGGAAACAATACCAGGTCCTACATTGAGGGATGAAGATCTGTTCAGCTTGAGTTTATCCAGGCAACTTTTGAATTCCTTATTCCGGAACAGACTCTCTGCTTCATTCATAGCAAGTGTGTTCAATTAGAGCCACTAGTTGCACTTAAATGCCTATTAAGGGGGATGCAATATGGTCAGATCATTTCTTTGTCTCACTTGACTATAAAGAATGTTGGAAATAACATACAATAATGAAATAAGATTATTTATTTCTCTACTTGGAAAAAGCATTTGGCATCCCCTGTTCCAAAGTATATTCCAAGTTCACCTAATAGTGAATTTGTACACAAGGAGGAAGGAGGAAAATCAAGTGTGAAGAACCCTCCCAGTCATGGAGGGTGATAGGCTGGCCTAACCAGAGAAGACACAGAATCTCACCCAGAGGTTGACTTAACACACATAAAAATGTTACATGTGATGGGTTTTATGTGGACATACATTTACTTTAAGACTTGCTTGATTTTCCCATATATATATATATTACAAAAATGCCACAAAAGAGCACTAAACCACTAAACAACCCAACATTGCTCTGAGTTGTGAAGCAGCATGCAAGAAATTCAACAACAGCAGACAATACAACTAAATATAGTATAAAAGAGAAGCGATCCCATAGCTGGTTAACCAACACAACCGACTCCAAAAAGTAAGACAAAGGAATTTCAAAAGAGAAGAATGAAAGGAAAGGAGGGGTTCCTTTGGGATCTGAAAGAATAGCAGGATCCTCATCAGGGGCATGGTTCTGCTCAAACCTTCAGCATAGAGAGATCTTTTTCGGAAATCCCACTAGAGCCAAAATAAACTAGAAGAAAATGAAGGAGTATAGCTGAAAGGTTTTTAATTGAAAGAAACCACAGCTTAAGTCATTCTCAAAATCAGTCAATCAATTTCAGTCAAACAATCAAGCTCACACCTAGTCCCCTAGAGAAGGTCTTTGTAATGAAACATTGGGATGGAAATACTTCATTCATATTTTATTTGGCTATCAGGTGCATCCTCCTTCCTTCATATATATATTCTTATTCTCATATATTCTTATATGGCAAGAATTCTAAATTCTTATAAGAATTTGATAAAATCCATGTATGTAAAAGATATGGCAAAGCAAAAGAAAAAGAGAAAAATGATTTAACTTTAAGAGAGGCTGCCCACCAAGACAAAAGATTTAAAGAAAATAAGGATCTGCTACAACAAAGTGGTGTGAGAGTGAGTTAGTGTATAATGTTGATATATACTATAGAACCCTGGCCCAAACATGCACCAGAGTGTCAGGTATAGATCCTTATTAGAATAACTATAGTTAGCAGCAGGGTCAATAGGACAAAGATTTTTTTTCATAACAATAACAGTAATGGTAATAATAACAGCAACAAGAACAATGACAGGCCTAAAGGAATCACAGCTGGATGAGGATGACGATGAAAAGGCAAGAAAAGAGATTAAGTCCAACTAATATAGATGAGGGGTCAAACAGGAGCAGCCATCACTGTTGGCTGTGGTCCATAACCTTCAAAGTTTTTAAGTAGATGAATAATAATAATAAACTATCCTAAGGTCTAGCTTAACCTACCATAAATACTAAGATCTAACTAACAATATCTTCTCTCCCAGACATAACACAGTAGGTCAGGACACTCAAATACACATAACATAGAGATAGAGAAACAGGTGATAGAGTGCAAAGGCCAAGCCCCCAACAACATTCAATAGCAAGGTACCTGGTTGCCTGGGTTGTCAGATATAAAAATTCAACTCACCACATAGCTCTCCCCCATCTGAAAATTTTTCCTCAAACTTAAGCAATTCAACAAATAAATGTAATGTTGATCATGATAATTAAGTGAAACATGCAAACAATTTCTAGAGAAAGGGGGAAGGGAAGAAGAGAAAGTGAAAAAAAAATCATGACTAGTATCAGGAATTCCTAGTGATGAGAAACATCAGTCCAATATGAGAAAAAGGCACATCCTGCAATATATGCTACGAAGCAAGAAGACTGGGTTTGAACCAAGGTCTTGTCAGCCAATTCACTAAAAGTAAATTAATGCAATATTGTATTTATTGACTGCCACAGAAAGTTGATGAAACTTTTATATTTTCTATGAGGAAAACTAAGGTTTCCATTTTGGCAGCATGAGTTAATAAAAAAAAAAACAACATTCATTTGTGCATGCTTGTCTTCTCCAATCTTACATTTACATAATACTGAAATAGAACTTCCAGGTGAAAGATGCCAGTTTACAATTGGAATTTAGGATTCATGGATGGAGGGTGTTTACTTTTTATTGCCTAGTTTTGAACAGGATTGGACCTGAGTGGACTGAAGTTCAATAGGTGATAGCAAATTGGCAGTGATGAGGATAATACCTTATTAATACTCATTTCCAGTATCCCCCCAATAGGTGGTAAATATGTCCTGCACACATACACACTTGGAAATCAGCATCATGTGCGAGCTATGGCAGATACAGAAATTTTTCATGGGGGGGAGGGGCAGTTCCCAAGTTCCTACCTTCCCCACCACCTACCATCATGCCTTGTCCAATTGCCTTTTTAGTTTTTTGTCTGGGGTAAGAACTTGAGTATCCGTTTCACTGGCTCCAATAAAATTTAAAGCAGATGCTATTTTGAACAAATAAATCAAATTGCTAACCTGTCCAGTCACCTCTCCCTCTGTTTCTGCAAGTGAACCTAGGGTGCTGAATTTCACTTTCATTGGGAATACCTGTTGAGAGGTTTTTCCAGTTTGATGGCAGCAAGAGAACGAGAGGTAACCAACTTAAGTTGTGCAAACTGCAGGTGCGGCTCAGGTTGAGACAGGAATTCTTTACTTGCAGAGAGGTGAACGTGTGGAATGCGTTAGATGATGAAGTAGTGGCTACCCCTTCTGTGACTATCTGTGACTATGTGACTTAAGAAGAAACTGGATGCTTTTCATGGACAGGCAAAAAGGTGGGGGGCAATGCTGACGTTAGGTACTAGACAGTAAGCAACTAGGATAGTCAAATAACAAAAAAAAAATATATATATCACTTTCAGAGGGTTAGGACTACCCTAAAATTAAGGCACGCTCGACCTCGACACGTGATATTAAAATGGGTGAAATCGCCTCTTGATATCACTATCTTGAATCTTGAGAGGACCTGGCAAAGTTTTCCTCTATTCATCTCTCAAGTTATTTGAAATAAGCCATGATTTTGGTTGCACTAGTATGGACAGACTTTGCCAACTGCTTAAGGTTAGTAGGCAATTTTGCAATCTCTTTGGTTTCCTGTGTAAAATGCTCTGACACTGAATACATTGCATCAATTGCATAATAGTCCCACTTTCCTACTGGGGGATTAATGGCACGGCCTGTTCCGTCAACATGAAAATGGAATTCATGAACAGATATTTCTACATCTACCTGAGGAGCTTGTGGAGCATCAAAAGGTTTAGGAGTAACTGCGACCTTATTAAGTATAGGACTTGGCTGATCTGAGTCATGTGGAGCTGTTTCTAGCTCTACATCATGCAGAATATCATCAAAAGTATCAATGCCTTCAGTTTCTGTAGGAAACAAAGGGGGTGAGACTATTATTTCTAGTGGTGTACATTCAAGAAATAAGCAGACATAGTCCATATCTCATGATAAACTTTGTTAGAGTCATCAACGAGTTCAGGAACACCACCTGGCATAATTCTTTGCAATGTGTAACGACCCGCCCATTAGGGATATTCTCCCGGTCGGGGTCGATAAGCCTGTTGGACAGGATCACCAACATGAAAAATTTGAGGGGCGTATCGTTGCGCATCAAAATACATATTTCGTCTTTGTTGAGCTTCCTGTAAATTCCTTCTCATATTCCGCAATGCCTCTGCAAAACTTACAGAGTTCGGTAACTGCTTGGTAAGACTGAACGATGCTCAAATGACGCCTTCCACGACAATCATATACCACACACTAGGCGTCTCAAGTAAACTCCCCCTCAGTGGCTCGGTTTTAAAGCAAGGCCTAGGCTAGGAAAATACGCGGAATAGATCCCCTTCACTGAAAGTTCCCTCCTCATTGGGTCACGGATAACGCCATCTTGCCACAGTTTGTCATATGCTGAGAAAGGTAAAAAGAAGCTTCAGCCTATTGCAGAGGGAAAGAAAATAAGTACATCCCCTCCAAAACTTTGTGTTTGCAGGCAATCTCCCACTCTATAGATTCTTGGAAATTTAATTTATTTGTGGTTCTGGCTGCCATTCAAGTAGTTTTACTAGATTTCGTAATTAGAATGTCTCAGCAAACATAGTAGCGTTGTGGGAACGTTCCCTTGGCGTCAACGCAATGTCATTGACGTTGAAGGTCAAAGTCCAACGTTGCGTGAATATTATAGCAGTGTTATGGCACTATGATACTTCCTTAAATTGCATTTTTGAAGAATATTTATGGTAGTATCATCGAGCATGCATCGCCAAATAGGGAATGCTAATTTTTTTTTTTTTCAAGAAACGAACAAGAACATATCCGGTGTTTACCACCCCAATAACACCAGATATTGGCTCTATGCTGGACCAACATTGGGCACGATGTCTATATATCTTGCCATTATGGCCAATACCGGCTAAATATTGGCTTCCCAATATTGCTATTCCATCATAAATCCAATATCAGACTGACTAGATGATCCAATGTGTCAAAGTAGGAGAAGTTTGTACCAAAGTCTGTACCAAAAGTACAATAATAAACAAAATTATAGATTGCATCTCAATATAGTTAGTTGCACTAACTATTATTCACGTAAACCTGACGAAGGGCAGCAGTATTGTATTGAAGCATGATGTTAGGCCTTGTTAGATATGAAGTCTTGTGTGCTACAACACGCTTCATTGCAATAATGCTGCCCCTGGTACGGTTGATGTAATACTTTATGACTTTATACAAAAAATATAATCCAGAACAGCGATGAGCAACCCACGGCCCGCGGGCCGCATGTGGCTCGCGAGGTCCTGGTGTGCGGCCCGCGGGGCTTTTGCCAACTGAATTTTTTTTCCATCTTGTCTGCCACTCGGAGTAGAGCGCACGTGCGCTCAAGGATTCCGTTGCCCACTGCAAGAGATACCGAACCGGAAATATAACATAAATGTTATATTTCCGCATAAATGTTATATTTCCGCATAAATGTTATATTTCCGCATAAATGTTATATTTCCGCATAAATGTTATATTTCCGCATAAATTGTGGAGTCCTCCTCGTGCCCATGGATGAGCAGAGGGGAAGAGTCCCCGAGTTACTACGCCGAATAGTAATGGCGGACCTCCTCTCGCCCCTTCACGCCCTCACCTCTGCCCGATACGAGTCCGCCTTGAACCTCCGGCCGGACAGCACGCAGCAGTCCATGTTGAACCTCCGGGCGGACAGCACGCGCGAGTCCGTCACGAACCCTCGGCCGGACAACACGTGGGCTTGATTACCATCCGACCACATTGGGTCTGATCCCCATATGTAGCGAGGCATTCGTGCCCCATATCTTGTGACCCCCTGGGGTTCGCTACAAAATGTTATATTTCCGCATAAATGTTATATTTCCGCATAAATGTTATATTTCCGCTGCAAATATCCCCTCGCTCTCTTCTGGGTCAGTGTATCATTGCTCTCAAAGCAAGCGGCTTGCTTGGTATTTTGCCCAGTAAAAATATGAGAATATTTTCAAAATTAGTTCTTTGCATATCATTAGCATCAACTAATTTACTAACCTGGTTTACAAAGCCGGGCTTAGGATTATTTTGGTACTTTGCCGGCATAAAGCCTGTAATGCAGTATTTAAAAAAAAAATACATGCGGCCCCCCGGGAACCTAAAAGGTTCACTTGCGGCCCGCAGTCAAACAAAGGTCAAACATCACTGATCTACAGTAGAACATGGAGCTACCTCCTCGCGGTGACGGCGGGCAACGGGTTACTCCGGCTAAGGCTCCAGACAAAATAATGTGCTGTCATGGCAGAGGATGAGCACAGGGAGGTCTCGGGCAATACCCTCTCAAATAAAGCCTGCGTTGGTAGGTTAGGTAGAGGCCAGCTATCGAATAGTATGCTACAGTCTCCTCCCCAGTCTGTGCTTGCCATCGGGGCTAAGGTTGGTGATCAGCTGGCACCGGTGAAACCCAAAGATACTTGTCCTGTGCTGGTTGTGGGAAGTATCTAAGGAATGAGCGTCGGCATTCTCTGGCCGGTTCAGAGAATGCCGAAAGGGTCCTTTTTATTCAAGAGAACCGCTTACAACCCCATGAAAGTTATAAGCGGGGATCATTTCCGAACAGCAAGGCTGTTACGAAATCAGATTTTATCTGCAATGCCTACCGGCAGGCATGTAGTAGAGGCGCTAATACACCGTCTGAAGCCACTATACAGCTTAGCATCAGACAAAGCGCAGCTACTCACAAAAAAGTTTGGCTGCATTATAAAAAAAATACCGGAAATTTACAACTAAGCGGTTGGAAACATTGCTTCCGGCTTGTGATCGTAAAATGGCATTTACGATGCCATGGTGGAAAAGGATAATTCTGTTTATTGGTTGACAGTAACATTTACACGAAGGGCAAGAAACTGGCGAGTTCGGGAAGAGGAGGGAATCAGTGGCGTAGCGAGGGGCGAGAGCCCCCCAACTCTGGTCAGAATGCGTCCGCCACCCCACCCGACGAGAAGTAAGCCCCCCCCCCCCATTCGCGAAAACTTGGCTACGCCACTGGAGGGAATTGGAGTTCTAAGGGTAAAGAAGATAATCACATGGGTAAGGGGATTTTCCGGTTAAAACTCGGAATCTTCTCTTAGTTTCAAGGGGGAAAATCCGCCAGGTACGTTAGAGCGTGATTCCTCTTATTAGGGGAAAACCGGTTTTACATTAAAGAGGGGAAATGCCTCATTCATGCTAGACCCAGAAAAAATTCCGGCTAATCTTGGAAGGGCTTCTTTCCCAGTGCAATCGTTGCTCCTAAAGACAATACAAGTTTTGAATATTTCTCACAATCTATTTGCACTGCATGAAATCACGCAAGAATAACAAAGAATACGAAACAAAATGGTAGGATGGGCATCAGACGAGCATCACTCATTCGCCCATTCATGCCTTCAAACGTCATTCATGATGGTATTCAGTTGACAGGATCTTTCCTTCTTGCTTTTGCTAGGCATTCTTGCCCCCAGTAGCTCTGGCTGGATGTTCGTCATGCTCCTACATAATAGAGAAGTAAGAGATACATATGACATGCATGTGTTTTTCATAAGGTTTTCACCTTCAGCCTCACCTTTGAATGTACTGAAGAGTTCCATCGGCCTTTTCTGGGTATTCCACATTGAATATATAGCAGTAGTCCAAGAGATTGAATGCTTCAAGGACTGAATCTCGAACAACTGTACTCCTCCAACGTAGAGGGTGTACGTTCCCGAGTATGGAATCACCAGATGGTATACGAGAGACGTGCGATTAGATTCCTATGAAAGGATCTCTTGGAAATCATATTAAAAAGTTAAATTAAAAAGAAGCATACCTCTCACGGTCACATGAGGCCATCCTAGAAGAATACTCTCCAGTTCTCTGTCGTTGATGGTTTCCAAAGAAGGGTGAAGTTCATTCCATACTAAGGGAAAGGAAAGATCGGAGAAACTTACTTATTCGAATCTAGCGAACTTACAGGTTGAACTGAAAAGATGACAGATGTCTTCTTTGAGCCGGTTGGGAATGAGCAAGATAGACGAGCAGCTAGCAATTCTTCACTTCCACATGCCATAGCTGCAGAGTCTATATGAGTGAGCAAAGAGAGATCTTCCTTGGTGCAATTGCAGACTTTCATGCCCTTGCTCAGGAGTCGCTTCTCGAACTTGGCTAAAGATCCGTCGCCCATGAACAAGTCACAATGGACGCCGAAATAATGTGGCCTGGTGAATATTGACCATTTATTTAGTACCTCTTGAATGGGCATCCCACAGTTGACATCTCTGATATTCCAGCGGTTCCGACACAAACGCATAGCATAAACACTCCTTTCTCAGTTAACGATCTGTGGCAAAAATCATACCAATTTCTGACTGCCAGTCTGCAGGCATTTTTTTTTTTTAGTTTAAGAAAATAGGCTATACATATGCAAAACACAAAATGCCCTTTAAAAAATAGTCACAAAACGCCCATGTCAGTGTGCACGTGAAAATCCTCAATGTCTGCCCATTATTCATGAAATTATATTCAAACAATGCAAAATGAAATAGAGAGATGAAGCTTGGCACAACTGACCCTTGGAACAGAGGTTCAACCAGCATTAAAATTTGGGGGGTTCATGAAAGTTCTTATGACATGTTTTTCAAATGTCAAATAAAATGTCATCAAACCATCAGAAGAGACATATTCACAACAAATAAATTTTTTTAAATGAATTGGTGAGAACAGAATTTAAACAGTAAATACAATTGTATTCGATATCTGAAAAAAAGCCGACGATGATCGAAATTAATTTTGGGATTCAGCCCAGATTTCACTGCGCAGACAAGCAACTGGAAATTCGTTAATCTGAACGTGATTCACACCTTTCATGAGTCGTCGTCCTCCCGTTTTCATAAATAAAAAAATTTTGGCAACGAGTAGCCACATGTTGCTGGCGTGATCGTCACCTTTCACCTCCCATCTACGTCCCTTTTTAGCCTCGCTCTCAGAGTTTTTGTTCAGGATCTTTCAGCGTTTCCCCCACCCTCGGGGGGGGGGGGGGGGGGGGAGGGGGGGAGGAAAAAAAAACTGCGTTCCCCCCCCCCGGGGGGGGGGGGGGGGGGGGGATAGAGATGGAGGAACAAAAAGATACTTAAACTTCCGCACCCCCCTCTGACTGCGCCACTGCGTTGGAATATTCAAGAATACCTTTCAATATCCCCCTAGTCACCTAGCGAACGTTCTTTCACCAAGCCCAGTACGCTTATCAGTTACAGTCCTATTACAATAAGCAAAGTTCAAGCGAAATCTGCAAATGGACGTGGTCAGGAGAAGCCTTCTTTGATGTGATACGCAGATACATTCCGAACTAATTATAAGTTCTAATATCAATAATAATATCATTTGCTAAGAAATGCTATTCAGTCGATTCGCTCCTCCTCTGAGTATACCTATTGATACTTCACAAACGGGGATAATTGAAAACAAGATGTCGGCCTATTTACTGAGAAAAAAATATTGGACTCACGATAAATCCATGAAGTCGCTATATGCACTTGGGAGATGGACGAAGCCACTAGCAAGGTATACAGGTCGAGGCAGTACCAAGGCTGAGGCGAGATGAGGTCAGGGGACATCACGAAAGTGGATGGCGTTCATAACTTTCATTTTCCCGCCACTTCCATTGTCCTCCTTCTCTTCCCCCTCTCCTCGCCTCTTCACGAATTCTCCTAGCGTCTGCTTAAAGTGGAAGATCAATACTTTTGCTTTCAGTTGAACATAAACCCTAATATATTTTTCACATTTTTTTTTGCGCTTTGCATTTCACATAATTTCATAAAAGAAAGGACTGTTCCTTAGTACTGGAGTGAAGGTGCCTGAATGTACCATTCGTACCGTTGTAGTTCCAAAATATGATTCGTTAAATATAATGTGTATTTACGGTATGAATGACTAAGGAGAAAATATCCTTAGATAGTTGCATGGGCAAGAAATAGAGTAAAGGAGATTCAAATTTGGGAGGGATTCATTGATAATGGATTCTGTTCTCTGCATGTGAAATCGTGAGAATTGGAGAGACAGAGTTCTGACAAAATGGCAAATTCTTTACATTTCATTTTCTCTCTCTCCGTGCATGTCCACATTGAGACATAAAGTTCAGGAAAAATTAATTTCCTCTCTCTTAGCCTCCAAATCTCTTCCCTATTGTTCGATTCAGTTCCATTGGTTCAACAAGGTCGTACTCCAGACAGCGCAGGGCTATTTTTCACCAACCCGTCGATCAAGACCCTGGTGACCTGAAGCCCCTGAGGTATCGTAGCCCACCCCCCTCATGATTCAACTTGGCTGACTTTCAACTTTCCCTGGCTATACTGGGAATCGTCGACTCAGCGAAGGGAGGATGTAGACATTTAAAAAAATAATATAACAGCTAAAACCAGATCGACAGGCGGAGGGGAGGAAAAGGTGGGCGGAGAGGGAGGGGAGGGGGGAGTGGGTACTAAGCCAAGGAACGTGAAGGAAGAAAAGGGGGCCAGTGAGTAATATTTTGCCCCTCTTTTTCTGTCCATTTAAACGGAAAATCTCCACTACAGAGGGGAATAATTTATTTTACTGTGTCAGTGAAAGGAGCAAGTCCCCATCAGACTAAAAAACAGTTTTCCAAACAGTGAGAGTAAAATTCCATCCGAAATTTCCGAGTATTGAGTGGACTAGACAGATACCCCTCCTTCCCTGTAATTTTCGTTTTGAAGTGCGAATATTCTTCGGTTTCAAAGCGAAAACCCTTCTTTCTGCTTCGTCAGGGAAAAATATTCCGATAAGTAATGTAATTCTCGTATTTCAGCTGTTAACCGGAAAATATTCCGCGTACGCGCGCATGCGCTGTGATGTGTCGAATCAACCCCGATTTTCCAAACGCAGTGGCGACAAACACAACCAACCGAGGAACCGTTTCGGACGATTCCGTGTGAAACCAAGGGATCATGTTCCCACCCGGTTTTTCCACTTCCTTCTTGTTTTCACAAAAAAGTACCAGATCAATCGCAATATCTGCCATTTTCCCATAGTACCTATGAGAATGGCAGATAAAAACGTTATGGAGAGATTGCTCTTTCCTCTTCCCTAGAATTGAGGTATTTTGAGGAGCAGTTGCTTGGTAATATCCCGAAGTAAGGGGTTTGTCGACTGAGTCGAAGTATTCCAACCAGTAAAAACGGCGAATCTCGTTGCATAGATACGTCAGGAGATTCTTGCGAAATGCAAGACTAGCATAGAACCATGTGTATTATTATTACATATTGCAGTTATAATAGCTAACGTTAATCTGTCTATCCACCGGCGGCCAGGACGGGTCGATTTTTTCAAACCAGACCCGATCGGCCCGATTCGGATCATGGCCGAATCGACCCGAAACTCGATGGCCGACCGAGCATTACAGGCCCGACCCTTGGATCGCATCATGCCGATCGGACCGACCCTCAGCCCGCTTTCGTCTCTAAGCTTCAGAACTCGAAGCTTCTGCGTTTTCATCCGCACCCGACTGGAAAATGTGAACGTTGTGGCTCTTAGGAGCGCTATGAGACAGAAATCACTGAGAATCGGTCTCTCATATCTGAGTCTTCCAAATTCGTAAGGTGAGTCTCATGTCAACACTATTGAACGGGACTCCCTGAAAAATAAGCGCACAAGGAATTTTGAGGGGGAGGGGGCAGGATGATGGGATGCAACCAATATTATAACGAAATACGATTGTGCAACGTCTTTCGATGACACCATCAATTTCGTGACACGATGATCGTTGGCTTACGGACATACAAAGTCTAACGCCCTTTGCTTGCTTCACATGCTTCAGATACCTGCATAGTCTTTCCAGCTATGTCTACGCACCACGCAGTCTTACGCATTCCAATCCAGTGGTATCCCTGGACAGTGGCGGATACAGAGGGGGGGGGGGGGGGGCGGGGGGGGGGATCAAATTATTCAACATATCATCTGCATTTAATTTTATTGGAGCCAGCGAAATAGATACTCAAGTTCTACCCAAGATACCCAAGTCTTAGATACCTATAGATACCCAAGTACGAGACATGGTGATAGGCGAGGGGGGGGTTAGATAGGAACTTGGAAACCGCCCCCCAATGAAAAATTTCTCTATCTACCCCTGTCCCTGGGCAAGTATAGTCGTGTGAATGAAGACAGGAAGAAGCTGTCCGGCAGTATTTTTTTTCTTTTTCACTTCCGTATTTCAAACCAGACAAGTTCCACGCCCACCTAGTTGTTTTATGCATGTGAAATCAAATAAGGTATTGCAGGAAAGCCCATAGACAGAACTATTGCAAGCGGAGAAACAACTAATACGTAAGTTTTACGTCGTTCTGGTTTTGAAATTTTCTCATCGAAGAAGAGAGACTTGGAAGGGAGACTTGGACTCATGATAGTTACTTTGAATCGTCCGTGTCGCATGCAGGGGAAAGACGTATGCACATGAAGGGCCTCACGACAAGGCCAAGGCACCACTACGGATCCTGGCTGCAGACAGTTCGTGCGCGTACGTCTGTCTGCCTCTCTCCTTTTCCTAGCCTTCTTCTTTGTCACTGAAAATTCACCCTCTACTTGCTAGATGGATTGTCGAGATGGATTTTTGACGAATTAGCGGCCTGTGAACCGTAGCCTTAACGGCAATCGTTTTTTGGACGGATTTTAATTTTCTCCACCAATAAGAGCGAAAAATTATTTGAGGAAAAAAAAAACTCTGAAACTTGCACCATCAGGCCCTGATATTGAATCGGATCTGAAAAAAAAGAAAGTGCTGCAAATCGATTCATCAAAAAAAAATTATTAAAATACATCAATATAGGCGAAAAAGTTTCTATTGAAGCTCAAAAGCAGAAACCTGATCCATACAGCTACAACGTTTAATCAGGAAAAAAAAAACGAAATCACTGCGACCGGATTAATCAGAAAAATTCATCTTATTAAAGCCATGTATCACTCAGGATCGAAAATTTTTTTATGGAAACTGAAATTCCACCATCTAGCTCTGTGATGAGCAACCCGCGGCCCGCGAGGTCCTGATGTGCGGCCCGCGGGGCTTTGCCTACTGAATTTGAAATTTTTTCCTTATCATCTGCCATCCGGTGCACGTGCACTCAAGGATTCAGTTGCCCACTGCAGGAGAAACGGAAGCAAGAAATAAAACATAAAAGCTATATTTCCGTCGCAGCTGAAAATATCCCTTCACTCTTCTCAGTCAGTGTATCACTGCTCTTGGAGGAAGTGGCTTGCTTGGTATTTTGTGACCTATGAAAAAATTTCCCCCCCTTCACAGCTAAGGTAGAGGCGGATATATAGAGTGAATAGATAGTTTCGTGTGCATACTTAGGAAGGTTTACATCTTTCGGTTTCCTCTTTTTTTTTATTCTGTGCCATTTTTAAGAGTAGCAGGTCCTAAACCTCAGGCATGGCCTCAGAAAAAAGGCGCAAAGTTGGAGATGAATGCCGCAATTTCAACGATAGGTGGACCACAGAGTATTTCTTCGCCAGCGTTAAAGGAGCGGCAGTATGCCTAATTTGCAATGAATCCTATGGCTGTTCTTAAAGAATATAATGTTAAAAGACATTATGAAGCAAAGCATGTCTCAAGATACGACACTCTCCAGGGCCAGATGCGGAAAGACAAGGTGCACGAATTTGAAAAACGCTACTTGATCTCCAAAATCCTGGCAAAACGCATGAAGGCATTTAGTGATGGTGAGATGGTGAAGGAATGCCTGCTAGCTGTGGCTGATGTTGCATTTCCTGAGAGGAAGGCTATTATTTCAAAAATAAGCCTGTCAAGGTTTACTGTGGGCAGGAGGGTGGATGATATGTCAAAGAACATTGAAGATACCCTGAAATGCAGGGCTGCAACTTTTAAGTGGTTTTCACTGCCACTGGATGAGAGCACTGATGTGTCTGATGCAGTTCAACTGGTTGTGTTCGTTCGAGGTATTGATGCCGAATTTAACATAACAGAAGAGCTGGCAAGTATGGTGGCAATGATGGGCACAACTAGTGCAGATTTGTATGAAGAGCTGAAGAAAGTGCTGGAGCGATTGGGACTGTCAATGGAAATATTGAGTGGGATTGCAACCGATGGAGCTCCATCAAGGGTTGACAAGAACAGCGGCTTGACAACTCTCATATCCCAAATCCAAATCTCATACCCTCCTGGAGGCGGGGACCCAATCCCAGGCTCCCAGTCCCAATCCTATGCAGG
Source organism: Darwinula stevensoni (assembly GCA_905338385.1). Classification (NCBI taxonomy): domain Eukaryota; kingdom Metazoa; phylum Arthropoda; class Ostracoda; order Podocopida; family Darwinulidae; genus Darwinula; species Darwinula stevensoni. The sequence continues at coordinate 44,713 of CAJPEV010001360.1, read as the reverse complement.
TTTTAAAGTGTATTGCCCCCCTCTTGTGATTGAAATAATATCCGTTGTACATGATGTGCTTCTCATTTATTATTATTATTATTTAAATCTTCACGTATTATTATGATTATCAAAGTCCATTTCAAATCCCAGAATCTGTGCCAAAGAATACTTCCTGATGATATCATCTGTTAAGAAAGTGGTGAATTGCATATAGATCGGTTTCTCACCAGGCCCATTACTGATCAGTGGTGCAAATTTTTTAAATTTATTTTTCTTTTCTCATTATCCTGAACGTGTCAGAGATTCTTACAAGTGTGTCTCGTTTTCAATGTCTGCGCGATGGCATTTTTGACAGGGCGTGCTTGTTGATGCTATGTGATATGACATTAAATTAATATGATATGACATATTGACAGGAAGAAGAGCTAAAATCTGCTCCTTATAGCTCAAGTGACGAATCAGAACTAGAAAAAGGCAGAAATGCAGCAATCATCTAGAAAATGCATCTAATTCCAGCCATGTACGCGAATGTAATTTCCACGGAAGCTAAAACGTGGAAACCTGGTCGATTTCACACCAATGACGAATCCCAGCTTGCGACTCTCATTCGATGGTCACGATTCATGCTTTTCAGGTTCAGGTATGCGACGTTGTGAGAGATGACACTGGATTAACGGTTTTTCACTGAAAACGGAAAAGTGCAGGTTTTTCGGGCTTTCGCTCTCATATCCGTGTTTGTCGCAGAATCTGCGAATCTCATTCGATCGACAAGATTTAAAGTTTTCAAATTCAAGGTCGTTTACCGTTCGATTCCGCTCCTTGGTCTGCCCGAGAGTACGCTATGGCCGGTGGCAAGCCGACCGATAGGCCTGGGTGTAGCATGACGGAATCCGACGCACGCAGACATCGGATTGCCCGACCAACTTATCAGTCACCCTGGACGCACAGTGACTATCGCAGTCCTGATTATCCTGGGCGACGACTGAGCCAGTATGGAGTACCCGAGCCGAGCTCATCATGCTGGATTTGGTTCGTCTCAACGGAAGCCCATATAACATGGTTGGACCTGAGATACTACGGCCTTCCGCATCACTGGGGTCCATCCTCGCGACATGGACGCGAGAACCATTGAGAACCGTTCAGTCCCTTACAGCGATTGCAGAAGCTGCGTCCGAGTGAGCGGTAGGAGTTCGGATTGTTTTCTGGTACGCGCTGGCCCCCTGCCAGAGTCCAGCGCGTACCAGAATGTGTGTGTACTCTCACCTTTCCTGTTCCTCGTGTACATGGACAGGATCTGTAGGCGCAGCCTCGGCCTGGTTAGGGTCAACATCGGTGACGTCGCGGTAACGATACTTCTCTGCCGACAATGCCGTTCTTTTGACCTGCTCTCGACAGGAGCTCCAGAGCGTGCTCGATCGGTTCGACTCCGAATTCACTGCGGCCGGAATGAAACTGAGCGTCTCCAAGACACAGGTCATGGTCCTCTCGAGAAATCCTGCTCGGTGCACCCTGCATGTCATTGTTCCCACTGGAACAGGTGGAGAAGTTCAAGTATCTCAGGGTCTGGTTCTCGAGTGATGGGCGATACGGAAACGAGATCGACAACCGCATCTCCAATGCTTCTGCAGTTCTACGGGAACTTTGGCGAACCGTGGTTACCAGATCGGAAGTTTCTCGGGAAGCAAAACTCGGTTTTTAAGAGTGTTTATCTCCCCACCCACACCTATGGTCATGAACTTTGGGTAACGACCAGATCTCGAATACAAGCTGCCGAAATGAGGTTCTTGCGTCGAGTGGCTGGCGTAACACGCCGTGATCGGATGCGGAACTCTGCCATCCGCGAGAGTCTCCACGTCGAGCAGCTGCTTCTCCGGATCGAGAGGTCTCAGGCCAGGTGGTTTGGTCACGTCTGCCGCATGCCCCCTGAAAGGCTCCCAAGAGGAGTCTTCCATTCCGAGATGACCGGCAAAAGACCTGTCGGTAGACCTCGTACAAGGTGGAGTGATTACGTCGCTCGGCTTTGTCACGAGAGGCTTGGCATCCCACCAGCTGAGCTTGAGTCTGTTGCCCAGGATCGAGATCGCTGGAGGACGCTCCTGGGAATGCTCGAACCGCGACCCCATTAAGTTGGGAAAAGCGGCCAAGAAAATGTACGTATGTGTTCAAGGTTTAGACGTTGCGTGAGGTGAGGCTGGTTTCGCGGATTTTCCCTGAAAACGGAAAAGTACAGGTTTTTCAGGGTTTTCCCCCCATATCCGCATTAGTCNTGTTGCATTTCCTGAGAAGAAGGCTATTATTTCAAAAATAAGCCTGTCAAGGTTTACTGTGGGCAGGAGGGTGGATGATATGTCAAAGAACATTGAAGATACCCTGAAATGCAGGGCTGCAACTTTTAAGTGGTTTTCTCTGGCACTGGATGAGAGCACTGATGTGTCTGATGCAGCTCAACTGGTTGTGTTCGTTCGAGGCATTGATGCCGAATTTAACAAAACAGAGGAGCTGGCAAGTATGGTGGCAATGATGGGCACAACAACTAGTGCAGATTTGTATGAAGAGCTGAAGAAAGTGCTGGATACATTCATACAACGCTGATTGAATGTTAGTATGTTTGCTGGGTAGACATCTTGCCCAATGTTGGTCCAGCATTCACCCAATATCCGGTGCTACTGGGGTAGTAACACTGGATAGGTTCTTTGTCGTTTGGCAAAAAAAAATGTATTTCCCTATTTGGCGATGCATATTCCATGAAACTACCATACAAATGATTTAAAAATGCGATTTAAAAAGATATCATGTCATAACACTGCTACAATATTCACATAACGTTGACCTTTGACCTTCAGCGTCGATGACACTGTATTGACTCTGGGGGAACGTTCCCACAACGGTACTATGTTTGCTGGGTAGTTTTCTAACTTAGGTACCATCTGGGGCCTATTCCACAGAAGATTTACAAGCTACAAGCAACAAGTTACAAGTGGAGCGGCTGTATTTACAAGTATTTGTATTTTCTGTTCCACAGAGTTTGCGCTAGTGCTTGTATATTGAAAAATACTGGAGCCAGCTCATATTACAAGTTCAGAATGCATTCCAGAGTTCTCTATTGAGTAGCACCCGTGGAATGACACCAATAGAGGTTTCATCAATGAAAGCGTATGGATATCTCATATAATGAGCTCGAATATGCTATCTCTTGGCCTGAAGGTAGAGTCTACGTATTCCAGATAGAGTGCATTCGAATATGCCCATCAAAGTGGAGAAGCTGTTCGAGTCCCTTGGTAGTACAACAGACAGAGTCCACACTTACATTCAAGGTTAATTCTATCATAGAGGGCGCCAAGAAAAGTTGTTATGATCATTCTTTAACTGGCAATACTTGTAGTCAGGTATTTCATTTCCTGCGGCGCTGGATTTTATTCTTTCAAGTTTTTTTGTGACGTAATCACATAAGCCCAACTCTACTGTATTGTACCACATTAGAACTATGCCTATANTTGGCACTTGACACGTGACATATGTCTTGCAAACGTGTTGCACGTTTATTGGCCAACATGTTTGGCTGCTGCGTCAGGGGTTTTGCATTTCAATGACTGCATTCTAACTCTGGATTCATTCCTACCGCTTACTTCTGCATCTTCTCATCTACGATTCTGACCACAAACTGATTTTCCGACCCTTGCTTTGACTTACGAATCCGATTTTGACCACGATTACATTCTGACCAACTGATACCGACCTTTGCTTTGATTTACGATGATTTACGTTGATTCCATCCATCCTACCAAATTACCTGTTTTTCGTTCTTCATACCTGTTTCTCTGTACTTTCCTACGAATGACGTATATTTACGTCGTGGGACTTAGCGCCTGGCTGAGTCTGGAATAATACCGTTGGGATGCTGGGCTGGCTCAGTCAATCCCGTTGTCAAGTGGTTAAAATAGTCTCCTACAATACTAGTGACTGCTTATGGCCTACGATGGCTGTGGGAGTGAGCTATGTGGCCCCCTAGCCGAAAAGGTTGGGCACCACTGCTGTAGATATATACATTCAGGGCTTTTACATGGGGAGGGTGGGAGGAGGGGAAGGGGGAAGGGGGGACAGATTGGGGGAGGGGGAAATGGGGGGAGAGGGGAAATGGAGGGAGAGGGGGAGGTGAAGTCAACCGTGTAGAGCAGTGATGAGCGACCCGTGGCCTGCGGGCCGCATGCGGCCCGCGAGGTCCTGGTGTGCGGCCCGCGGGGCTTTGCCGACTGAATTTTTTTTCTCATCATCTGCCATCCGATGTAGAGTGCACGTGCACTCAAGGATTCGGTTGCCCACTGCAGGAGAAACGGAAGCAAGAAATAAAACCAAAGCTCTATTTCCGCCACAGCTGCAAACATCCCTTCACTCTTCTCGGTCAATGTATCACTGCTCTTTGAGGAAGTGGCTTGCTTGGTATTTTGTGACCTATGAAAAAATCCCCCCCCCCCTTCACAGTTAAGGTAGGGACGGATATATAGAGTGAATAGATAGTTTCGTGTGCATACTTAGGAAGGTTTCATCTTTCAGTTTCCTCTTTTTTTTTATTCTGTGCCATTTTTAAGAGTATCAGATCCTGAACCTCAGGCATGGCTTCAGAAAAAAAGGCGCAAAGCTGGAGATGAATGCCGCAATTTCAACGATAAATGGACAACAGGGCATTTCTTCGCCAGCGTTAAAGGAGCGGCAGTATGCCTAATTTACAATGAATCTGTGGCTGTTCTTAAAGAATATAATGTTAAAAGACATTATGAAGCAAAGCATGCCTCGAGATACGACACTCTTCAGGGCCAGATGCGGAAAGACAAGGTGCACGAATTTGAAAAACGTCTGGCAGGCCAACAAATTCTTTTCAAGAAAGCTATTTCTCAGGCAGACATTTCGGTACATGCTAGTTACTTGATCTCCAAAATCCTGGCAAAACGCACGAAGGCATTTAGTGATGGTGAGATGGCGAAGGAATGCCTTCAAGCTGTGGCTGACGTAGCATTTCCTGAGAAGAAGACTATTATTTCAAAAATAAGCCTGTCAAGGTTTACTGTGGGCAGGAGGGTGGACGATATGTCAAAGAACATCGAAGATACCCTGAAATGCGGGGCTGCAACTTTCAAGTGGTTTTCTCTGGCACTGGATGAGAGCACTGATGTGCCTGATGGCAGCTCGACCGGTTGTGTTCGTTCGAGGCATTGATGCTGAATTCAACGTAACCGAGGAGCTAGCAAGTATGGTGGCAATGATGGGCACAACGACTAGTGCAGATTTGTATGAAGAGCTGAAGAAAGTGCTGGAGCTATTGGGACCGTCAATGGAAAGATTGAGTGGGATTGCAACCGATGGAGCTCCATCAATGGTTGGCAAGAACAGCGGCTTGACGACTCTCATATCCCAAGAAGTAGGACAGGGTTCTGATTAATCAATTAATCAGTTATCATTTTTTCGAATTTAATCATTATTCAAAAACATTTTTAGAAAACGATGAAAAATGATAAATTTTCCCATAATTTCAGCATCATTTTCCCATAAATTTTGTAATGTGGCATTTGAATTTGTACCAACAATTCACTCGGTGCATTTCCCAGGACAGTCCCCCCACCCATACGTCGTATTTCAATATTAGCTTTCTTCGAATTTCCCTCTCAAATGTTATTCGTTTGCAGTTGGTGGTCGCAGCTCGCAAGCTGCAGATAAGTGGACGGGTGTGTCCAGGGTTTCTCGTGTGATTTCTGTGAAATATATTTATCTGTACTCTTTTGAATTAAACTTATATTGCATGAAATTAATCAAGCGCAGTGTTATAATCTCATTGGTTACTTATTAGTATAGGTTAGTAGGATATAGATAGATAGGCCTAGCCTAAATAGAGGAACTTAGGCCTCAGGTAAGCTAAATTCTAATACTTGTGATTTAGGGCCAAGGCTCTCAAAATTTGGTGGCTTTATTCAGTTGTTTTTAATTGTTAGAATGGCACATGAGGGAGGAGTTTTTTTTGCTGTGGTATGAAGTGCGAACTACTTTACGTTTCATTGACATTTTTACCCATTTCAGGAGTATTTCAATTTTAATCATTTTTAATCAGTTAATCGTTGATTAATTCGAAATTTTCATCATTCATCACTTTCTCTAAAAAAAATTTTTTAATTAACCATGCTCTACCAAGAAGCTAAGGCTCTGACTGGTCATGATTTGATTGCATGTCACTGTTTGTTGCATCAAGAGCACTTGTGTGCAAAATCTTTGAGGATAGCAAATGTTATTGCAGTCATTGTGAAGCTAATTAATTTCATCAGGTCTAAGGGGCTGAATCATCGCCAATTCAGAGAGCTACTTAGTGATTTGGAGTCTGATTATGGAGACGTGGTTTATTATCCTGAAGTGCGATGGCTAAGCCGTGGCAAGTTGCTCAAGTGAGTTTATGATTTGAAGGAAATTGAGCTCTTTTTAGATATGAAGGGGAAGCCAGTGAAGGAATTTGGCGATCATGACTGGATGTGTGATTTTGCTTTCTTGATCGACATTACCCAGCAGCTCAATGAACTCAACATGAGGCTCCAAGGAAAGGATCAGCTCATCCACGCAATGCTTGAACAAATTTGAAACAAAGTTGTCCCTGTGGGAATCACGACTTCGCTCCAATAACCTTGTTCATTTTGAAATATTGAGGAAGGAGAAGCTTCTGTGAAATATGCTGAAGAGATTCAGCGCCTTAAAGATGAATTTCAGTCCCGTTTTCAAGATTTCAGAAGATGTGAGGATGCCTTCAATATCTTTTCCATTCCTTTCGATGTCAGTGCTGACACTGCACCTCCAGAGCTTCAAATGTAGCTTATTGATCTTCGGTGCAGTGCTGAGCTGAAGGTAAAATTCCGTGATGTACCGCTTCTTGACTTTTATAAGCTTTACTTGCCAGCAAGGAGTTTTCCGGAACTATCACGCCATGCTTTGAAGATGGCACGGCAGCACCTACATATGTGAACGATTCTTCAAAAATGAATTTGCAACTTGCAAGCATCGAAATCGGCTGGGTGATGAACGCGTGGAAAGTTCCCTGCGCATCGCAACGTCTCGCATTGAGCCAAACATAGAAAAACTTGTGAAAGAAAAAGAGAGCCAAGTGTCGCATTAAACATTATATTCATGATCTTCGTGGGCATTCAAATAAAAAAAATTGCATCTTAGCACCTGGTTTACTAAGCCACGCTTTCGATTATGTTGGTATTGGTACTCAGCAGGCATGAAGCCTGTTATTCACTATTTTAAAAAATACGTGCGGCCCGCCGGGAAGCCTAAAGGTTCACTTGCGGCCCGCAGGCAAGAAATGTTGCTCATCACTGGTGTAGAGGAAATTCTTGCGACTTTTTTCATTCAAATTTTAAATATATATTCGCTCGGATTGACCTGCATCTCAAGTATCCAATAGCAATGTCTCATTGGTAGATTCGATTAGATTAATCAGAATCGCAAACATGCTCTTCACTCTACAATCACATTCTGGAGCAGGATGTGCAAATAAACGTTGAAGTCTTACGTTATCACCACGCTATTTTTACGCACACAGCGTCAAAAATAGCGCGATGATAAAGTGGCGTGTTTCTGAAAATAACTCTCATAAGCATGGTAGGTAATATAAGAAGTTACTGCGAATCTGACATGTATCAATTTGGCATCTGCACGCTCGATCTCCCCGTTTTTCTAAGGAGTCTAAAAGACCTGCTGGGTCTGCATCCACGCCTGACATGGCCATGGGGTTAGATACCAGCTGGGGCCCGTTTCTCGAAGCATACAAGTAGTACAAGTTACAAGTATTAGTCTTGTAAGTAACAAGTTTATGTTTCTCGAAGAATTAGGATCCCACTTGTAATTACAACTGTGTGCGCTTGTAATTTATTAGTGTTGTTGGGCAGAATTAAAATACAAGCGTTTCCTAAAAGATTTTCAAGAAACAGAATTTACAAGTACTTGTAAATACAAGCTATTTCTTGTAAACTTGTAGACTTGTGAACTTGTAAGCTTCGAGAAATAGGCCCCTGGTCGCGGGGTCTCCATTTCTCTCCCACCCATTTTCGGTCGAAATTAGCACTTGTCTCCATGACTGTCCGAAGGGGTCAACGGGAATTACATCGTTGTTCCTTTGTCCCTCGCTTTCGCCGACTGGAGTCGTCAAAAGCGAAACGTCCTCTACATTCAGCAAAGAAGCAAAAAATAATACGATCCTGCTCGTATGCCTCGCAGGTCTACAGGGCGTTAGCAGATCCCCAAGCGATAGCTTTCTGAACATTTTTCATTTTTTATTTTAAAATCGAACCTTTTAATGTGTACGATCATGTAACAATGGTAAAAACCCGAAAAAGAAAAATGCTCTGAACCAAACGACAGCCACTTCGTGCCAATTTCTCACTTTCCCCTCAGACGAGCCCACGAGCGACTGTCGGCATCGACCACAGATCCAAAGGCCCTCTCAGAAGGATTAGAGAAAGAGAAAGCAGCTTCAGCTGCCACTGGAAACCTCCAAAGAGCACCGAAAGCGAAAGGCTTTCACCTACCGGAAATTGGCTTGTTTTTATGCGAAGGCGAATGACCTGATTTTTCCATAAATTCATCGGCTATATTCACAGCGACGCCCCTCTCTTTTATTGCAAATGGTAGGGTTTATGATAAGTCAAAATCCGTGCTCGCCTATTTTTTTTGAGCCAGCCTCTTTCCCCTCCCCTCGTTTTGCATGGCTTCCCATGCATAAAAACGAAGGAAATCGGGCTTACGCAGCCCCTCTCTCCGTCATTCCTCTTCTCTTTCCTTTTGAAAGGAATTTCACCTGAGGTATTCTTTTGAATCTCGTGTGGCTGCAGAAAGACGAAAGAGACGAGGCCTTTGCGATTCTCCTTCCATTGTTCGCAGCTTCGAACGGAGAAGAGGGTGACCTTGGTGACTTTGAAATTCACCTAATGAGCCAGGTCGATGGGTGCATATGCATGGAGGAGAGAGACGGCCTATCCCCTTGTGGGCGTTCTCTCTCCCTCCTTTTCCTCTTCTTCCTTTTGGAGACCGTCCGGGCCAGACGAGAACAATCAAATTACATCCTCCCTACGGCATTACAGATGTCGTTCCAGAGTAAATCCTCGCCTCTGAGGGTCTACAAACGGCGCGGTCCATCGTTGCGCTTGTCTACTGTACGGAAACTCGTAAACCCACGTGCAAGAGCAAAACGACGAAGGGGAAACGTAGAGTGTTACACGGTCGAGCGAAATTCATGACGCATTCCTTTCTTCTTGATCGGTGGGTTCCATATCATTTCGTGGTGTGCGTACTTTGCACGATTCAACTTGAAATGAATCGTGATTTAAATTACGGGTCTCAGAACATCGTAGTGTATTTACTCCATTCATACCGACTTGCTCTGTCTTATTTCTTGCACTCCAAAGGGCGCTAGATTGCTGTATTCAATATAATTGGATATTTTAATGGATGTTAAGATATTTTTTTAAGATACTCCATTCACGTTTCCATGAAAAGAGGGAAAAAAAGTTCCACTCCTTGCCTTCTGTTTATTTATTTAGAAAAAAAGTATTCCGGGTGAATCATCATTTGCTCTTAGTGCACCGGCTAGAGAGCAGACAATGGAATTGGACTGCTCGCCAAATGGACTCTAAGGTTTCTTTTTTCATCCTGTCTTATATGAAAACAAGAGCCAAGAAGCACAGGGAGAGAGAATATACGGAAAGGAAAGAGGCTTCGATTCGATATGCAGCGGCACGAAAAAAAAGTACGCAGTCTTAACGTGGACAGACTTATTGATCACGTTCTAGGATTGTGTCTACAAGATGTTGTATGCATGACAAACCCACGAAAGGGCACGACTGAATATAACCTTTAAAAATGGCGGCCAGAGACGACCTAATGATAGCAGCGCCGGACCAGCGACCGACAAGTTTTGGACGAACGGCAAAAGGAATGCACTGAAAGGCCTCGGTCTTTCCTAGACGTTCGGCAACGGTCGGCCACTCGGTCGCGGAGACGTCCGCCTCCAGGACTTTCCGTTGAAACCGGGAGTAACCAGGCGTGGCGATGAGCCTCGTTCAGGCACGCGAAAAATCCAGCTCACCTGGCATACTGGGAACGATGGAAGTGTTCAGGCCGAAAAATATCTCAAGGGGGTGCCAAGGTGTTAATCCTAGCTGCAGGGCGCAAATTCCCAGGAACGGGGAGGTCTGTTCAGTCATTCCCGTCCTGCTCGGCTTTCTCGTGCTCTGCTTCCCATGCATCACTCTCCTCGCTCAATACTCCCTTCTTTGGTTTTATCACGAACTTCACGGTATCTCTCCTAGAGAAGTTCCATTTTGTTTTGCACCGCTGCAGGAGACTGCTTTACTCCCTTTACTTGCAGTCGAGTAGATTACATTTGGTGCACTTCGACGTTATGTATTGTCGCATCAAACATCTCGAGAATTTCCTATTCGTTCCAAATGGAAATAAAGCGTTGAATCATTTCATACGCCCGCCATCACGAGAGTAAGAGATGGACTTGCTCACTCCGAAATGTCGAAAATAGGAGTGGACTCGGAAATACATGAAAGGGGTGTTCAGGCAGAACCAGTTTCTCAGCCTCCCGGGGAAAAACCCCTCCAATTCGCCGGTTTGGTTTTTGCTCGACACCCCGTGTCGCAGGGGCTGGGTTCAGCCACCACTAATTCCTGGGAATCTTCAGACTCTCCAGGCAATCTGGGTCGTGCCTGAACGAGGCCATGTCGGTGGGTCCTCGACTGCACCCGCGCTGCCTCATCCCTTCCGATTTTTGCCTTTGCGAGACCCGAAGACGGGTGTCCATGCGGCCGGGCCGGCGATCATCGCCGAACTTTGACGACGAATCGTCGGGGCCTGCGAGGGAATCCCTGTTCGCGCTAGATTTGTTTTCGCTGGTTTCGCGGCGGAGCCGGACCGGCTCCGCCGCAAATACCTGGTGGTCCCTGGTGGGCATTTTCAACTCTTACATCGAGTCGCTTTCGCCGGGACGTCCTTTCATATGTGCGTCACACGTGCCCAGTTGCCATATTGTACGAGGGGGTATTCAAAAGTAATGTCATTATGTTTTTGTTTATTAAACATGTTATTTATAATAGTGGTTCTCAACCTTTTCTTCACAACGACACACTTTCCGGGCAGCGAGAAATCGGCAGAGAAATCTCACTCGCACATACACCAACCACAATAACTTCGTATAGCCCTACGCAGGACCTCTGATTTCATTCATGAAGCGTTTATTTTAACGCGTCGCAAGGCGAAAATATAATTTCAAGAAAATTAACTGAAACTCTTCATTTTCATTTTCACCTCAATACAATACCTATATCTGCCTCTGGTTGCCCAGAAAATCATGGTAAGACTCAAAATTAAATTGACCTCAATACTTTTTTTTAATATATCCAGAATATCCAGAATATTGACATGCCTGTCTGGTAGCAAAGGCACTCAGGATCTTCATCACGACAATATTGCTCTACTTTGAGAGATACTCTCTTAATAAAAGTGTTTACCAGGAATACGCACAATTTTGATCATATCGCTTTATATTGTATACTTCCAATAAGAGAGAAGGTTAAAGTGAGAAGTGTCATACTTTAAATGCGGTTCTCGAGAAGAGATCCGCTTCCCACTCCATAAAGTGCTCCTGGATTCCACCAGTGGAAAAGTATACCTTTTCAGGGTGATTCTCAGGCACGCCCGTGATTTAGGCAACCCGCATGTCCAAGGAACCACGCAGGGTAAAGGAAAGAAGGAAGGAAGGAAAGATAAGACGAGAGGAGAATGAATGACTGTCGACCGTTGTGTCTCGGTTTCACCTTTTACCGAGTTCAGGTAAGGACAGAAACGAAGAGACTACTTGGCCATGTCAGGTCCCACGGGCAAACAGAGATGCAGGCAGCAAGAAATCGAAAAGTGGAATATCTTCATTCGCGAATGGGATTTTCGGCCATCGATATGTCGAAAAGAATGCTCTTATGCATTTCTGCACATGCATGTGCGCAGACCCTGCGTATCGACTTCGTCATCTCGACAGAGGCATCCCTACTGCAGCTGCTAATTGCGAGTCAATAGCCTGCATCGCACCGATCCGCCTCTTCGCTTCCGTTTTGAAGGGAGAGAACGTGAACTCGGTGGGGTTCGACCAAGGACTGCGGGGGGGGGGGGGGAAATACAAATAGGGTGAATTGGGTTTTGAGGAATCATCCTTCCGTGAGCCCGAGGATCGCAAAAATGAACTCATTGTTAGGTCCGATTATTGGCAACCGGTTCGTCCAAAAATTCAGCAAGCACAACACGGGTGAGACCTGAATTTATTATCCGATGGTGCAAAAGTCAACGAGAAGGGGAAATAGCAGCCATAAGTGTGAAGCTCTCCCCTCTTTACTCGTCGACTTCATAGACACATCTTTAGTCGATCGCAGACTCGTTCTCGATTCAGGCCTGTCTCGTCTTCGAAAACTAGCTCCTGTGGGTGGACGGTGGATGTCGGCATCGCAATCGGTCGAGTATTCATGTCGTGCGTCCAATGTAGGTCGGAGACAGCGGCGATCTGTTTCCTGATTTGCTCGAGACCAAGCTTCTTTTTCGTTACGGTTTTGATGGTTTCGTGTGACGACTGGGGCTTCCACGAACGCATCGAAGGGAGACGCGCCTTCATCGATCGGATGTCTTACACGGGTTCATCTCGAATGAAAATCTCTCGATCGAGCAAAGCATCTCATCGTATTCGTGGCCAAGGCTCCCATTGTTTACTGGGGGACAACGAGGATGGAAATGGAAATTTAGCAGGCAGAAATTAGGCGGAGATATGACGTCGCATGTCCGCACGAACTCTTGTCTCTTGAAACTTTCGCCACCGTTCTTCCGCCGTGGATTTCATCATTTGGCCACTTGATTCACTAGACGAGCCGACAAACCGAAATTTCCATTCGATCTTTCATGAACATGTAAGTGTGATGAAGGCAGTATCGAGAGGCACGACTGAATGTCCCTTCTTCGCATCTCTCTCTCTCGGAGTAAATCACCGCGAATGAATCGAGTTTGGGATCGAAACTGGCATGTCCTTGGAGACGCGGAACAGACGAAGAAATGAAACATTCAAGACAGGCTAGATGGGGAACGTGAGCTGTCCTGCTCTCCCTCAGCCCATCGCCAGCTCCTTTGCGTTCCCTGTTCTCTGGTCCACGCCATTGAGATTTCGTTGTGGGGTGCGGGTAGCATCAATGCAGGAAGGCCTGAGAATCTCTTTGAATAGGTACATTGTTGCCTACTTGGCCTTCTTCACCTTCTTAGTCGACGTACCTAAAAAAACACCCACGGTACCCTTGCCAACCTCTCGCGTCACCCCTGGGTGCCACGACAGGAATCTCTGACTGAAATTTAAAAAAGTTTCAAGCCTTTCCGCTCTGGAGGAGACCACAAAAAAATAACGCCCTATCGAAACGGGACAACGCAAGACCACATGTGGCCCATGCAACGATCGACGCAGTGTGACAGTTGGCGTCGAAGTCGCACCCGCCGTATAGTCCTGACTCGACTCCGCGCGATTTTCATCTCTTCGGAGCGATGATGGCTTTTCTCCGAAAGACACATTTTTGAAATGATGAAGCTGTGAAAGGAAATCGTCGGTGGCTTTCTTCCCATCGACTGGATTTATTTCGGTGCCGATTTCATTGCCCTTCCTCACCAGTGACGTAATTCGTTGACATACATACGATCACGTTGAAAAGCATTGAAAGTGAAAGGGCTCGAAGTTCATTTAGCACGGCATGAACCGCAGACGATTGGGTTACAGGTCTTCCCATGTGCCCCAAATATTTATATATTGACCTTCCATATAAAGGACATGGTCGGAAGAAAAAAAAAGGGAAAATTCTCATCTTTGATCTGTATCAGGTGGAATATATCCTACTTTAAATGTATATTTTCTTTCGATTCGCATTCCTGTAAATTTGCAAGCATGAAGCATAAACCTTTAACAGGGAATAAAGAATGAAGAGACGACAAACAGGGGGTATGAACGCCCCCTGGCGTCATATGTCGTACGACGCGGATCGATAGACTCCTTGCTCCTACATACCTAACCAACCGCTATGCCCTCCGGCGCCGTTCTAAAAGAGGAGGGGGAATCTCTCTCGACTCGTCGAGGTATGGCTTCCAGACTGTGGAGATTGAGGATTCCATCGTACTGAGGATGTATCGAGAGCGCAATGTTATTCTCCTGGATCGTGACGTCACCCTCTTCGGTGAGATAGGCTTCGGCAGAGAAGGGCAAACATGCATTAACGGTCTGCATCTGCATGCCAGGGACGGGTCGTATCTAGTAGCAGCCTATTGCATGCGCCTACCGCGAAGAGCCACTCGAGGTCCTCCTACATCCCATTAGATGGATATCTACAGTGCACTCTGCGACCAAGACTTTTTCCCCAAGTCCACCCACTTCCACTCGGGAAGAGATGTGTTCTCGGTGGAATACTTCTTCCCTCTCTTAACAAAGTTCTTCCCCTGTGCATCATCATGCCATCTATCCAGTTGATTTTTGTGGCTTCGAAATCGGGCCATCATCACTCGGATGCCACACGGCATTAGGGCGCTTTGGCTCCCTTGAAGTGAGACTCTTTTCGCGGCATTGGTTCCGACGAGACATAAGGAATCCAACGAAATGAAGGAGAGTGTTGTCTTCGTGAAGGCTCTCAAACTCATATGGAGCATGATTGCTTGGGATCCCCATGGGTAATTGCAAATCCGGGGATGTTTAGGGATGAATGAAAAAATGAAGCACCTTCAGGTGATGCCTCTTAATATCTCTCTCTGCTGCCTAATTGAAGACGTTTCCCTCTGCCTGGATTACGACCATAATCCATTCATTTTCCAGCCCTTTCCGGTCTTAGATGGGAAAGGACGACTACTCCACCCCTCCTTAGAGCCTCTCCCCTCCCCCCGCCCCCCCAAGACTCATTGCTTCCGAATGCCTTCAAGGGCCTGTCTGTCGACTCCAGAGTTCCATTTCGTACGTTGAGCCGCGATCTTTCTTGGTCGTGTCGCACGTGATTAACGATCGTCAACGAGCGAAAGAAACCTCGAATGAAACGGGACGACAAAGGAAGAGCCCTTCAAAAGTCCACAATATACCTCGTACTCCGCATTCTTGTCTCATTTCACTCCAAGTGTCACTCTAAGTCGATCTAAGAGAAACAAAGGAGAATTTATTGCCTGCTCTCTGACAAATATGGCTGGTAGGAACGAAGAGTAGTCAATGTAACAAGCAACATCGACGACACTCTTTTGTTATGTATTTCTGAGCAAACATTACAATTCGATTATACACAGGAAAATGTTGATTCAAGACATGTTCCTCCCAAAAACATGGATGACCAATAAATGAGATAATTAATCTCATTTCTCTCCTCTTACTCCATATCCACGTTTTCAACGTGGACATGGAGAAGAGGGAAGCAGATCTCCCTCTTATCAGGGAAGGACGAGGAAGAGAAATTCCCAGATGCATCATATGTCGTTACGCCATGCAGGCTTCACTTTACCTCGGGAGAAATGAAGACTTCATGGCAAAAACCTGGCACAGATTCCATCATCCTTCCAGATGAAAGTGCACGTTCGGATTTCGGGGGATTCGACCGTGGGGACTCCCTCGACTATTCGGTTGAGTCTGGTGGCAGGAAAATCACGTTTCACGCAATTAGCAACAAAGCTAGGGTTGTGGTCGTAAAGAGGCAGGAAAGAATTTTTATTTCCCAGGCATTCTACTCATCCAAAAAAAAAACGAATAAATAAGAGTGGGAGATAAATGATAGACGCAATAGCGAACAAATCTGTTTTGAATTGAAATTGAAATTGGGGACTCCAAAACTGTTTTAAAACTAAACAGGAAAAAATATTTGATTTGAAATATAGAATAGTGTTTAAATGGCGGACTGTAATTGCTAATAAAGCAATTTGTTTTGCATAACGCCATAATCCAGATTTAAATGTATGGATAGTGCAATACCCTGAGCATGAATCGCAATGTCAAATACAAAAGCTTATTTTTGTAGTGCGAATAAGAAGCATCAAAATTCTTCATTGGTAGCTGCAAAATATGCCGTAAGTTTTTTCACTCAAGCTCGATAAAAAAAAACTAACGCTGAGCAAACTTTCCCTAGAAATCCTTTTCTGGGGACGAAACGCTTACCCCATTCTATTCAATCAAGATGAGCTGTGGTGAAGCTTGCACGTTCACAAGTTGGTTTTATACGGCGCTGGATTCCGTGGAATTATGCAACACAAGAAACTACCATGATAGAAATTTTGAAGACCAAAGCAGGGAGCCAGAAACTATGTTACGATTACTATTCAAAACAGGGATTCATTTCAAGTGAAAATAGGAAACGCATGCTTTGAAAAGTGAAAATATTTCATAAGTAATTCTAAAATAATTTTTTTATTCGTGAATAATTAGTCGAATGATGGAATATTTTTGTTACGTCACTGTTACAAGTAGGGTTGACACTTACATGTACGCCTTTAACTCACCAGTCTTTACATTATCCTCTTTCCCGTCTCTCCTGTCCCATGTCCCTGCCCAACTTCCCTCTTCCTTCTGTGCTTTCCCTTGCAACTTCTTCATTACGACTTTCTTTTCCCCATTCGCATCCATTGACTTTTCGGTCGCTCTGCCCTAGGCAGCTGTTACCTTCGTCTGACGCGCGAGGCCTGCAAGGCTGTGAGTGGGTTCTTGTACTCCCTTTTAGTCCTGAAAGACCTTTTAGGTTCATTGCCAGCATAGGACCAAAAGCCCGTTAGCAGCTAAAAGGGAGTACAAGAACCCACCCTATGCCTTTTAAGGCCTTAGGCTAGGCATAAGGAGTCGGGATACGAACCAATACGCTTGTGGATGCGAAGGAGTCAGAAAGCATCTTTTTGGAAAAGTCTGGAAGTGATGGTTTTGATTTGTGTTCCCTTTTCCTAAAAATATTATGTCGTTTTAGAGGAAGGGTGAGCAGTGCGAAAACGACTACCTTCTATAAGCCACCATTACATTTCATTTCCTTCGTTTTCGGCTGTTTTGCAAAACAATGAACTGCACAGTAAAATTCTAAGGGGAAAAAGAGGTATTCAGTGGGAGATTAGGGGGTCGGTTAAATTTCGATTAATTTCGACTTATGTTCTAAATCGCGATTAATACCTCAATCGATTAATCGGTCGATTGATCTAATCGAATTGACTGCCCTAGTTACAAGTAATATGTTTGGTATTCCCTAGGCCTGCTGCCTCTGATACTCCGAAAAAGAAAAGCCAAGACAAACCTCTCAGCCTTTCCCCCCCCCCAAAAAAAAAATTAAATATCCGCCGCATCCACGGGAAGAGCTGAGGAAGGCGCGTGCAGTCGTAAGTGGCTAAATTCGCTAAATGCCATCCACTCGAAGGCGAAGCCGCAGTCGGCGATTGCCCCGTGCCGCGTTCTCCCCGGGTTCGTTCCAACGAGTGACGTGTCCCTGATTCGGTTTCTTTTTTGCCTCGGGCTTATGCAATTTCAGGGCATCTCCCTTCGAGGAAAAAATGGATCTGGGAGAGGAAAATTTTCAGTAGACGAAATTTCGGGACGATTTAAGCCTGAAGTGTTTTCTGCTACGATGCGGTGTCGTCGACTGGGCGAGAGCTGGCTCGGAATTTGCTCATCCTTGTCGAATACTAATGTAATTTGACATTTAAAGTATGCGTGGCTCTTCCATTTGCACAAAAAAGAGCATTCCGGTCCCCAGGCACCTTTATGCTTTCATATCCAATCGGTTGAAGTACCCATCATCCAGACGCAAGCAAAGCAAAAATAGCAGCTAATTCCTTAAGTACAGGATATAGTCGAGATCCTTTCGCCATAATCCGTGCTTCTTTCCTCGGAAACAGTGAATAGGAAAATTGTCGTTATGCTGCTGAAGGAAGATTACCTTAAAATCCCATCGCTCGGCTGTGGCTTAGGCAAGTTTCTTGCTTTTCTTCCACACTGTCGGCTGCAACGATTATTTCGTTGAACTTCTTCACCTCATCGCATTCTTAATCGTAGACTTTCCAACACCCATGGGAAAACGCCAAGGATTCACGAATGAAAGGAATTCATGTTCCCGTCGCAGAGCCAACCCGTGAGTCTGTCTGAAAGCGTCGCTTACTCTGCCGGCGTCAGAATCGATGAAATACGTCAGATAAGTTGAAGCGTCATCAAGCGAATCGCATTAAAAGAACTTCATCGATCGACGGTAGACCGCTTGGAAACGACAGATTTCCCAAGAAAATCATCCTTCAGATCTCGATAGTTCTGGACGTGGAATCTCTAATGGAAGGAATTCTAAAGGCACGGACGAACCGAATCGGAATGGAACCTTAATATCGAGAAGAAAACAATTCCGCGGGGAAAATGCGTTGTTCTCGAGCGATCATTATTCACCCCGCGTAGGCCGGACGGGAAAATCGGCGATCGGGAGATGTTGGACGTCATCGAGATGCCATGGAGCAACTCCGTTTCTACGATTCACGGTATGAACACGACCGTATTAATTAATGCGTTTCCGTATGAAACCCATGAGTCCGATGATGCAGTTCCTCCTCGATCCTCGTCGACGAGAGAGAGAGAACTCGTGGATCTGGCTTCCCCTCGTCACGGATGACACGAGCCCGCATTTATGGCTTTCCCGCAATTATGGATGGCCTCTCATCAGTTGCCTTCGTGGCAAGGAGGCGAGCGAAGGAGAAATCTCGACATGGTGGCTGCAATCGATGCTGGAGATGAATATCATGCAGATCTCAAAGGAGACTCCAGGCTTGAAAACATCCGCCTCTTCGCACCGAGGTGTACCTGCCACCTGTATCTGTCACGTTGGACGCCTGGGCACCTGAAGAAGACGTTCTCGACCCACAAGGCAGCTTCGAAGAGACTCGAGCCAGACAAAATATCGGAAAGGGAGCAGCATGGGGGCAGAACAGGAGCCAGGACGCGACCTTCTCATCGAAGTCTGTCGATGAGAATTTCATATTTCTCGGTGCAATGGCTGTCTCGTGCAAATATGGTCTCCCTGTTGATGAAGCGGAATGCGGCGGATACGGCCATTCTTTTGTTCTCTCTGAGAGATAGGGTGGGTAAAGGTCCAAGGTCAACTCGCGTGCATGGTGGCTCATTTCTATCTGGTTTCGACCGGTAAAAATATTTCTGAATAGTATGTTGTAATTGAAGCCTGATTAATTTGGTGAACAAGCTATCATATACACGAGTACTAAGGAGCGATTTTTCTACTTTCAACCGACTTATTGAGAAATCTTTCGTCGAAGCGTATTTTTCTGAATGTGTCAGTAGCAGCATGAATAATCTTTCCTCTCCATATTCGCCCGAGGAAGAACGCAAAAAAATCTGCAATGCAAATTCAGGCCTCAACCGATAGAGCAGAGTCCTGTATTTGCCTTGTCGACCTAGACTAGAGAAACTTTTCTCTGATGGTTCCACGATTTTGAGATTTTAGGCAGCGTTTCTCAGCCTTTTCTCACAGCCTTGCACTTCCATGGATCTCACACACGATATAATATCGACCAATCTGCATATTAGGTAAACCAGGACGTCTGAATTCACTCGTGAAAAGTTTATTTTGAACTGTTACAATGTAACAATCATTTCAAGAAGATTCAAACTTTATTTTACTTTGTTTCACTTCAAGGAGAAACCTGTGTCTACCTCTGGTTGTACAGGAAAACAAAATAGGTTCAACATTTAATGCGACTCCACGCAGGCCATTTGTAAGGGGGCTTCAATTTGTTTTTACGTATCAAGAATAAGAGACGGTAGATATGTGGCGGCGAAGCAATCAGGATTTTCACTGCAGAAATAATATTTATCTTGGTTCTTTCCAAGAAAAATACTTCCGGTAATTTTGCATTCTAGGAATACGCTCAACGAGCACATTTTTATTCACAAAGGACTCATTTTAGTGCTCTTCCGGCTCCCAATCTCATCGAGAGAGTAGGCCAAAATGAAAAGCGTGATACTATGAAAGCAGTTCTCGAGAAGTTAGCCGCCCATGCGATAAGGCGCCCCTCGATTGTACCCGTAAAGGAACATTGTAGCTTCCTGAAAATATTACCTTCCTTAGGTGACAGGCAATAAAAAGGCTTCCGACACCCACGGCACCTTTGGTGACCTCTCGCGGCACACAGATAGAGAATTGCCATCCAAGTGACTCAACGATGTCACGTCAAGATCCGGTGCGATAAACCTGAGATGCCCTTAGAACGAATGATAATGAAGAGAGAGATGTCAGGGAAAGAAGTTCTTCATCCCAGCTTCCATATTCAAGATACCCGTGAACACTGAAACCTCGGTAACCCACTGTTCTCGAACTCCATCTTAACCTGTTTTTTTAAATTATTATTTATTTAAAGAAACTATCTCTACAGGTATCAGTATAAAAAAGTACTATCGATACAAAACCTCGTGATGATCACTACAACGTACCCCAGAGATATTTTTCATGACGCATTAGAAGCATTGCAAAACTAATCCCTCTTCGCCATCGTATCCCAGAGCTCTCGGTTGCAGCACGAAAAGGAACCACTCAAAGATGTACGAAACAATGAAGCAGCAACAGGGGCATCAGGAAACCTATATCGATACCAATGCGTTCCTATGGCAGCGGTTTCCGCACTGCTATGTATGAATCGATGAAGCATCGAAACAACTATATTTCGTCACCTCAGTTCAACAAGGTTCTATGTCACAATGTTCCTAACTTGAGAAATAGATGGTCAAACTTCAGAGGATTCTACAGGTTGTACGTGAAATTATTTGATGAAGTTAATACTTGTAGTAGACATGGTACTTCGTGAAGACTTGCTACGTAAGACTTAAATGCCTCAATGCATTCCGGTTCCTGCACATCCTATCAGGTCGTAAGTGAGATAGAACCATGGAGCCTCCTTCACTGGTACTTCCTCTTGGAAGGCCTGTGATAAAGGGTTCTATCTGATCCCCAAAAAGATCTCCCAGTTATTCTCTGACAAAAATTAGTACGAAATTCAGCCTCCTAGCATGTGCTCAAGAAATAGAAATATAAACTCTAGTCATAGCCTTTTGACTATGACATAGTCATAGTCAAAAGATAGATCCAGTTTCTTCCCTATCCTGAAACTCCCCTCACAAAATACTGCACGAATTTTTTGGCCAGTAGTTCAGGGAGATGCGTACCTTGGTTTGTACAAGGTATGTCACAAAAGTTCCAGGACTAATTTTTTTTAAATCGGGCGCTACTCATGTAATTTCTCTTATGTATGCGTGAAGTAGACTCAATTCCCAGCCTTCATGCAAGTTCTGCCACGTTCATTCCTGTGAATTCCACGCGCAGCACGCTTCTCCGTTGATGTTGATGTTGATGATAATAGAAAGTGGTTTCTCTTGAATGGCAATGCGCGCCCACACACAGCACTGTCTATCCAACAGTTTTTGGCCGAAAAACATGTCACCGTCTTGCTTCATGCACCGTATTCGCTTGATTTGTCAACACCGAACTTTTTTCTGTTTTCACGGCTCAAAAGAGCCATGAAAGGCCATCGCTATGCGGAAATTCCACACATTCAAGCGGCAGTGACGGAGCTGATGAACAGTATTCCCGAAAATGACTTCCAAAGTTGCTTCAACAACCTTCACCAACTCTGGCAACAGTGTATTGATGCAGAGGGAGATTACTTTGAAAGGGAAAAGCGCCATTAGTTTGTAAGTACCTTGCATTATTTTTTATAACATCAGTCCTGGAACTTTTGCGACATACCATGTATTTGGTATATTGCAGATGCTGACCTTGTGAAAGACATCACTGTGAGAAAAAATACTCAGCTCTAAATGGAGATCTATGAGTGAATGATATGATGAGTAAATCTATTACAGACAACAAAATGGAATAACTTTCAAATTTAGGTTTGTGGCAGCGGACTTAAAGTGTTTGGAGTCAGTTTGACTCATCTTCATTATGTTTATGCGATTCTTCCTGTTCACAGTAGGAACATTGGAAAAAGAGGCAGAAGAACAGAACTCATTGATTCTGCTGTGAGGTTAACTTCATGTTAAAAGTGAGAAAAACTGTATGTACCGTTAGATCAATTCATCTTTTACATAAAGAAATTTCATTTTCTATGAAAGGAACGAGGTTCCATGAGCACTAACCAAATATACTTTTTTCTGAAATTTTTTGCAGATAAACCGCTTTACCTTTCACCTTTCAATTGAAGCACACACTTGAAATACAGTCTCTACCTGTGCCACCATCTTGCTTGAACAGGAGTTAGATGTTAGGCAAAATCTTATCAGATGGTGCTTAAGCTGTAACGAGATATCTGATTGGTTGATGGCAATAGGATACCGCCTACCTTGGATAATAAGCCAATCAAAAGTCTCCGGAGTTTTGTCTTTACCTATTCTCCAGGAACTGCAGGTAGAACCTTGTTGAACTGAATGTTTGAGACTTGGGCAGATAGAACCTTGAAGAATCGTTAATTCTAGTCTTTCTTCGTGGAATTCACACAAAATCGATATATCTCCTGAACCTGCTCTCCATGCGGGTTACTTGGATGTCATTACCTCATTTTTCCATGAACCTTATTGAACTGAGGTGACGATTTACCATAGGCATCTATGGTCCGTATCGAAGTCCTAATCGATGCTAACAAGGTTAAATCCCGTCGTTTGAATCCATCAGCCACACAAATTGCAATGCTCGAAAACCATGGAAAACCGTGTTGACCTGCCAATTCAATCTAGCGGAAGGGGCACTTCATAACTATCCTTCCCGGAAGTAAGAAAAATGCTTGTCGATGGGATGTTTTTGCAAACTGACTACATTTGCATTCGGATGGTAAAATAAAATAGCTAAATTGTCAAAATATCAGTCGACAAAATCGCCATTCTTGCGATGTACGAAAATATTGAATATATCCGCTGCATAATCGTGGGTCTCTCGCGGAACTGTGGAAACTTTCATTATGCGGGGGTGTCAATTTTTAATTTTTCCATTATACGGGAGGTCTATGTATAATTCAGCCACACCGAGAGCTTTAGTCAATGACATGCAACAGATTGTCCTGAGTGCCTCCTGAATTCACCTTGCCATTCTTTCGTAGACGGAAAACCACGAACGGGAAACGGGGTGTACGGAATCGGAAGATATGTAGGGCAAACAGGACTCCAGCGGTAGCATTTCATCGCGGGAACTTCTCACTTTCGTTCGGGGAAATCATGAACCGTCTCCCCGAGCGAGAAAATCTGGATCCCCTCGTTCGGGACGGGGACCAGGAGACGCCGAGGAAGGCGGCTGACATCATCAGCGTTGTTTAATGCTTCCCTCCATGAGGGAACTCTGGAACCCTCAGTAACAAGACTCATCAAAGGAATTGCCTGTGAGAACGGACAGATGCAACCAAGTTTCCCGCCCGAGTTCCATGATTGGAGAAAGGAGGAAAAGATACTTAATTTCCTCCTCTTTCCGCTGCATGGCTTCCCTCTTAAGAATTCCCATCGAGACATTCATGCGCGCACTTTATGGCGCTCTTTGAGAAAGGACAGATGCAAACACGTCTCCTGCTTGGGATCCATGATTGCAAAACGAGAAAATATACTTTATTTTCCCCTCTTCCCCCCACATGGCTTCTCTCGATTCTACGGGGGTTCCACGAGGATATGCACACTGCACACGCTCAATGGGCTCACGCGTCTTCTCGGAAAATATCCTCTTAGCACTCTTCAAGCTTGATTATTTTCAAGAGGTAATAAAGGCGGAAGAGGGAGGTTTTGGGGTTCCCTTCCACGATTGCTTCCCGACGTTCCTAGAAAAGGGGAGGAACTGATGGATGATTTTCCTTCTTGAATCTTTCCGGCTGAAGTTGAAAGGCAACAATTATGAACCGCATTGATATGCCAGATTTATTCCATTTTGGAATATTTTTGACGAGAGAGTTTTGGATTAATATCGGAAATGCGAGGCGCGAAAGGGGGGAAGCCGAATCGGGCATGAATCTTTCATCTCGCTCCATTCCTCACTAGTTCCTTTTCCGGCTCCGAAACTCCAGATCGATCGGATCTCTTTTTTCTCCTCTCTCGGAGGAATCATCATCAAGACGAGGATGTAAAAACTCCAGGGAACATGATCGACCTTCCTCTCTTCGTGTCGAGAGAGATATATTTGGAAATCTCGATTTGATGGGGGTTCTTCGGCGATGGCAGAACTTGCACCTGCGTTCGCCGCAGGAAGAAGAAAATCGCTCTCGCGCAAGGCAGATAATGGAATCCCAAGCTGAAGCGGAAAATCCGCAGACCTCTCATAAATCACCCCGTGCTGAGTGGGGACCGTGGGAGCGTCGGGCAAGGGAGGATCAAGAAAGGACCGAGGGAGGATCAAACTGGGCTTTCCCGATCGGAAAAACCAATCATGGCCTTTTTTTTTGAGCGAACATACGAAACAATTACAGTTACCATGGAAATATAATGATCTGGTAGGTTGAGAGGTTCAATGAAACGAAAATCTCGCAGAAGTATGTTGTTCGCTTCGCGTAGAGCGAGGGATTATCAAACTGTACTCAACTCGAGTCACTTTTCGGATGAAATTGAAATGAACTTCCTTTTCGCGAAATTGCGAAAATCGAATGGAAGATCCTCACTGGAACTCGAGTGGAGTCAGGTGAGCATAGGTCAAGAGGGGGGAATGCCCAGTGTGTGTTTATGACGGTAGACAATGGGAAAGAATGGAGAGCGGCAGACAAAAGGCTGTTCCGTATCGACAGGAGAAAAAGGAAAAGGAAAGGGAATGCCAGAAGCGATGGCGATGCATCATACAACTCCTGAAGAGACCTCAGCCTACTGTCACACTCTTCCTTATTGATTCCCTCCACAAATCCATTGTACCCCCAGACGCAACGGCTAGGAGGGAAGGGGGGGGGGGGGGGAAAGAGGGAGAAACACCGGGGGAAAAAAAAAATGGGGGGGGGGGGGGGGGGGGGGGGGGGGGGGGGAGAAAGAGAGAGAAACAACGGAGGAAAAAAAAAAGGAGGATAAGGAGAAGCCGTCGATATTTGGACGGGTCTTTTCCGTCCAGGGTTCGGTATCTCCCTCACCAACCCCCCCGAGACGTGGCTCTCCATTTATCTCCATATTCTCCCACGATATTTGCTCTTATTTTTTTTTCCACACATCATAATGCATACTGCAACCTCAACCGCAAGAACTTTCTCTACACTCTTCATTAGTATTGTACGGCGATACATGCTTTTCAGGAGATCAGATATTTCGATTTGTATCGTTGTTGGTTGATTGACGGGAATTACACCAGGAACGTCGTGTGAAAATTTAGTTAAAGTGAGAGTTGGGAACCTGATGAATGGCATGAAATTAAAGCTCGTTTGCCATCGGCTTAACTTTTTCTTAGATCGTCATTTTCCCTTATTCTTTTCCTGAGAATAAGTTCATCTTTATGGATGACAAAAAGGTGAGGATTTGGTATTACTGATCAATGTAGAAACTATTATGGCCTTTGTACGACACATATAATAACGTAAGCATCTGTCTTTGTGTAGTCGATGCTGATTTGAGTTTGGAGTATAGCGAGTCAGCATACTCAAGTAAGCTATCTTGTAAACAATCTCAGTATTGTTTACTAGGAATCTCGGTCAACCGCCCCTGTTGACAGAGTTGGACTTTGATTAATAAACGGTAATTTCGTTGTACGTCGAGTTCCTCCTCGGTGCATTTCAAATGGAACACATTTTTTTCCCTCTTCTAATCCTCTTCAAAATTTGTACCTTCATTCCATAATTGCTGTTTCGACATCATGGATACCTCGAGACCGTGTTTAGAATGTAAATGCATAGCCGGAGCGACACACTTATAGGTATTGACATGAATACTCGATATAGAACAATAATTTGGCACATCTAACAACACTTTGGCATTGGAAAAATCACAGAGAAAAACCTGTTTGGCATGAGAATTCAGACCAAGTCGAACCCGGTGTGGCTCTGGGTTCTGCGACGATTATCGGGCCCGGGGAAGTAGTAGGTTCGCGTGTCTCGAAAATCGGTGGACTCGATGGCAGGCTTTCGGTCGAGAGATCCCGTCCTTCTGTATTTCTCTTTCACGAATCGTAACTGGTTTTGAAGGTTTTGGTATTCGTCGAGGAAGTGGTGAAATTCCCGAGCGTTCTCCTCGAAATCGGGGGGGAGGTAGCCGTGGTTGTATTCAGAGTCACCTTCTCTCGAGGTCTGGTAAGGGCCGTTGTCCCTTACGTGGCTTCCTGGAAGAAAAGGAAAGTTCTCTTCGTCCGGAAAATCATGTTTCTCCCGGCGAATTTCCGGGTGAGTCGAGCAGGAGTCCCTCTCTACGTGGATTCCGACGGAATTCTGTCGAGACTCCGCCTGGCAGGCTTTTCCCTCTCCTTCGTGGGCCGAGTTTCTTCTATGAGGCTCTGGACTTTCTTCATGGACGGAAGAATTGCAAGGTTTGTGGTTCGGGATGGAGTCCTCGTAACACGTCCGCTTCCTGTCGTGTTTCCGTCGTCTGACGGCCACACAGACGAGCGTGCAGACCATGGTACAAACGAGACCGGTGAATAGCACGAGGCCCACGGTGAGGCCTTTTGTAAGCACCACACCTCGAGCGAGGCTCTTCAGCACATCCAATGTGACATTAGCAGTCACGCGACCCGCTTGATTCTGAGCGACGCACACAAACGACCCGCCCGTCTCCATCTGGACGTCGAAGAACGTGAGATATGAAGTCTTGACCATCTGGAACCGGGTCTCGCCCATCCTCGTCCGTTCGTAGACGTAGAGATTCTGTGAAGCGTCGGGAAGCAGGGAGTGATTGGCGATGAAGTGCCCGTTCCTCTCCCAAAACGTGTCGACGATGGGGGATGCTAAGGCTTCGCAGACCAGGGTGGCATTCTCACCCCGATATGATTCTACCTTCGCCTCTACCGCCATGATGGAGGGAGGGCAGACGAAATCTTCGCTTTCCAGTCGATCCCAGGTCGTCCTGGCCAATCGAGCAGGCTTTTGACAAGACGGTGGAACGGACAGCGGCAGGTTTCGCTCTCGTAGCAGTGCTATCAAAGGCAGCAGTTGACAGTCGCACGTCCACGGGTTCTTTTGCAGGTAAACCCCAAGGAGTTTCCCCAACACTTCCAGCACCAGACTGTTCAAGTGAGCCAGTTTGTTTCCGTCGAGCTTCAGAGTCTGTAGCGACACGAGTCCGTGAAAAGCGCTCTTGTGAATCCGATGGATCCCACAATCAGACAATTCCAATCGTTCTAATCGTGCGAGATGAAGAAAAGCAGCGTCCTGGATTCCCTCGATCGGATTCCCACTCAGACGAAGTTCCCGCAATTCTCGAACATCCCGGAACACGTGACTTGGCACCCTGGTCAAGTTATTGAGACTCAGATCCAATTCCACGAGATTCGTGATGTTGAGAAAGGCGTTGGGTTCCAGCCTGACGAGGCGACACCGCGAGAGAAACACCTTCTGGAGGTTGATGAGCCCAGCCCTCGCCAGGGAATGGGAAGTCAGCACTCCCAAATTGTTCTCGCTCAGATCGAGAACTTGCGTCCCGGGGTCCAGCACGTTATGAGGGACGATGTTGAGTCCCGCTTGGACGCACGACACCGTCTCTTTTCCGTTCACCCATTTGCATTCGCACCCGGGTGGACACATTCCCATGCACGAAGACACGAACTGCAGGACCACAAGGACGTACGAGTACTCGACCACCATTCTCTCCTCATCCTGCATAAAGATAATGGAAGATAAATGTCAGGGAAAAGCTCCCTTCCGTGATGGCATCATTAATTCCCTCGATAGGAAATTGCGAGGCGCGAATGGGGGCTCGAATAATCGGAAATCTGTGACAAACGGGCGAAGGAGTTGGGATCGATGGCGCGTTTACTGATTCAGATTAGAAAGAAAAATAGCTCAAGACTTGGATAATTTCCTTCCGAGCCAGCCCTGGCAATGTCATCAAAATTTCTCGATTCTTATACGCCATAGAACGGCTTTTTTTCCGCGGGTTGTCATTTGCGGCTTTTGATCGATGTGCCTCGATTTTTTTTCCCTCCCCTTCTTCTTTCCTCCTTCAGTTCTCATTAGCATAAGAAGGATTGCTCCTCTGCTGCCAAAACACCAAGCGGGGAAAGAATTTTTTCTCACTTCCTGGAATCCCCGACGAGAATAAGGTCAAGCGGAGAAGATATTTCTAATGAGAAGAGGAGATGATGCTCGGGGAGATTGCATGTCCATGCAGGAAGGCAGAGCGGGGAGATCGATGGAGTCTCCCCGGGTATGTAAGCAGTTCATCTCCTCCCGCTCGAGTAATCCGCCTTTCCTTGTATCTCCGCGGACCCTTAATCAGTGCCTCCCCTTGTTTCTTCCCAGATGTTCGCAGGGCATTTCATAAAGGGCCGCACCCATCAAACTCTCGTTCTCCCTCCCACCAAACTTCCATCGCGTTTTATGGCTGTCTTTCGCAAATATAAAAAAGGAAGAGCTTCTTGCGCCTCTATGCTCCAGTATGACGAAATGATCCCTTCTCGGCATGCAATGCTAGTAAATACTCACTCACAAGCCTCGAGTCTCAGCGACGGGTTCCTTTCGCACCTTCGAACTTCAGCACCTGCTATGCGCAGGCGAATCGTGTATTGAAAGACACGTGAGGCCTAGATTGATTCAGGGAAACGGAAACAATCCCGATCGTTCCTATGACCTAACGTGACCTACATGTCGACCCTCATCTACCACCTAGATTGACAAGCTGACAGCTTGAAAAAAGAAGCGAAAAGACAGAGAAAAGAGAAAAACACGGGTCCCAAGAGAAAGGGCAGTCTCATCGACTAAACGTCTTGTGGCTTAAACGACACTTCGGGAATCTTCTTCCTCTTCCGAGATTATCCCCAATTGCGCAAGGGAGAGAAAACAAGGATGGAAGAGGAAAACACGCCTTTCCATCAGTACAAAAAAAAGAGTATTCTCCCTTCCCTCTGACGGCTGTCGGTGCAGATCACGACTACGGGAAGAAACAGCAAAGGAGAAAGAGAGAATCGATCGGCGTATATTTGTCTAGTATTAGGAGGTCCAAACCACGCCAGCTCATTCTCCTATATTGAGAGGAGAGACGGAAAATTCTCCTCTCCCCGCCTCTCTCTCTCTTTCGCTCTGATGGAAAGTTGGGATGCTAAGGGTGGAAAAGCTGTGCGATGCCCCGATTTCCTCTACTTCTGGAAGCCGGAGATATTCCGCCTTAGTTGATCTTCTTACCGAAATCCTCTTCCAATGAAAGGGGTCGTATCCACTCGGAATCGGTAGCGGCAGACGGAGCAAGAATACGTTTCACTTCCGCAAACCACAACGCACTTTAATGCTAGATGTCTTTCCCTGCCCGGTGGAAGTGAGAACTCTGTTTCGTGAATGGGTCTCTCCGTGCCAAGTGGAAAGCCTTTTCGTGAAATGTCACTAACTTTTTTAATATTGCATTCTATATTCATAGTCTTTTTTATGAGAACCACTCACGTGATATCCATTCATATGGTAGAAATGCTAATCGGAAGAGACCGAAATAGGATCACCGGATGAGACGCCAACATGATTTCTCACATGCTGAGCGGTGATTTAAAATAAGCTCAGGTGCTAAGCAATTATACAAATTTGCCACATTTTAACGATAACCTGAACCTGAACATTAAAATAAACATGCAGTTTTCGTTGAAACTTTCCTAATAAATTTTCAGAACGTGTCACATCGATGCTCTCCTTTCACATCCGTCACGATCACAAAACACCCTTGCATACTCTTCCTAGCACTGTAATAAGCGAATGGCCCACACTTATTTCACGCTTTATTTTCGTTCACATGATGATGGGCATCATCGATAGGAAGCCCAGAAATGTGACCACGAAAGCAAGTGACTTATTCCTGGGTTTCAATGAAATATCACGTCCGACACTTTTCTTCTCGCGCGAATGCATCTCGAAGAAAAGCAAATACTTTGGATGATGGAAATTTCAGTCTCTGCCTATGAGTGAATGTTGCAGCATTTACGGGTTGATATATCTCAGGTTATGCTGTTGAATATGCTTCGAGTATCAAACATATTACTCTGGATGTCACATTCGGCACCGTGGATAGGCCTCAACGTACTAAAATGGGAATATGCACATTCTCACTCCTTGAGACCTCGGTAGAACGAGAAAACTCCGTGTCTATTTTTTTTAGCCGTGACTCGCAGCGAGGCAGTTGCCGCCCTTCGAGTTCGGCAAATCCATTGGACTTGTGAGGTCCGCGGTAGAGCCTATCGTCAAGGCTGCCAATATTCCCTTCCCTCTCGACGCGGACGCAAACATCAATTAACGACATCTCTATTTCCTTCAACCCCACCGAGATTTAGTTTCTCGCCTTGACGAGAAGTACCAACGTTAAAGGGGGTTCTTCCGAAGCGACTGGAATCTTGGGCATGCACGTGGAATACATCTGGAACGATGGCTAAATAATTTCGACAGTTCCCCCCTGACAATGATAGTATGGATGAGAAAAGCCAAGGATCGATATCGGCAGAGAGGAATCCCCCCTCTTTTCAATTATCCCCTCTTCATAATTATCCTTGGAATAGTTGATGAAGCCAGCACTCTTACACTGCGGTGAATGAAAGTAATTTCCTGGGAGCAGGTGGGCCCCCATTCGCTCGTATGATAGAGGCCCGCTCCCTTCTTCCCTTTTCATCTCCCTTCAGCGAAAGAAATCATCAGAGGAGGATGAGAAAGGGAAGGAATTCCCCGTATCATTTGGCGGAATACAGACATCTTATTTACCCAGAGGATCTATTGTGTGCCGAAATGAGGTCTCCCGCCGATGACAGAGCGGATGGAAGATGTTTTCGCAGACTCTCCACACCTGTGCATCTTATTTCTGCGAATAATTTAAAAGGGGAGCGCCGAGATTGGAGGGAGAGAATATATAGGAAAACAGGAGAGTCCATTAGCGGTTGAGACGAGGTTTTCCTAATTAGATGCCATTAAGAAGAAGAACTGCCGGTGAGATAATGAGTGATGGCCTGGGTCCCACCTGGGAGCATTCCCACATCTAGCCTGCCATAATGATAACATGCACTCTTCCCCTCCGCATTGAGACATCACCTCTCCCTCTGTTGAGCCATCACCTCTTCTTTCCACCTCCATCACTTTCACTCATGTCCGTCTTGACCAATCCCATCCACGAGATGCGACGTTCTCATCCCAACAGCTTTCATGAAGAAAGAGGGCTGTGCTCGGGGGAAGATAATACGCCCATTGCTACTCGAGTTGATTACACTCTCGGACAGCTGGAAGCAATGATGAAAATTTATTTGGACAGAGAATGGTGTTCGCAGGCACGAAACCGCGCAAATCATTTATAACGTTGCCATCGATCAATCCAGGCAGTCACCATTTCACCCCCTACAACTAATTACGAGGACGCTAAACGATTGGACTCGGAGGGGAAGTGAATGATGAAAGGGATGGAAGGGAGAAAAGACGGAGACGGAGAGTGGACGAAAGAGGTGAGGCCAGCGCCTCGTGCGCCGCGTTCACTTGCATGAGGGGACCTCCCTCTCAACCGGTAATTACTATCCCCGGCCAATCAATCTTCTCGCATGGGAGTCTTGGGACAAAGGATACCCGAGAGAGGGACGGAGATGGATCTTTTCTCCGAGATTAACCCATGCGTCCTCGGAACGAACAAAATACCCGACAAGCCGATGCGATCAAAGATCCCCCTTTGGCGTCGATAGAAAATCCAGTTTCGCCTGCAGGAGACGTCTCTGGCTTTCTGTTGACACACCGGGTTTCTCCAAGGGGAGAGAGGGGGAAAGATGAATTAGGATTTCCCATCCTTGGATGATGGGATCTCGGATTCCCCTGCGTCTGTTTGAATTCCATCCCCATGCATCGACTCGAAGATTTTATTTTTTTTCACTCCACGAGAATTCAATGTTTCTCCAAGCAAGAACGGAATCTCACTGGACATTAGGATTTTTTTTGTTGTTACATGGATTCGTGTTATGAGGGGTGGAAGAAGGACGAGCGGATATCGAGTGCAGAATGGAATACTCTCCCAGGGTCCTTGGCCCCTAGGGTTACCAGAGCAGACCCAGAGCATCGTTAAGGACGGGAGAAGAAAGCTCGAGAGCCCCGCCGCGCGACTTGACTGCATAATTAACGACCTTCGATCCTCTCCTCCTCTCTAGACTTCGCTCCGTTTCAACCCTTTCTTGAATCGGACCTCGTCGATCTCCAATTATTTTTCGATCAGATCCATCGGCGCGAAAAAAAAGTCGACTAATTCCGGAAAGAGTATATCTACTCATGGAAGGCGGAAGCATGGAATCGAGTCTTGATGGAGCCGAGGATGGAAAGAGGGGAAGAGGGGAAAGGGGAAAGGGGGGCAGGGGGGGGGGGAAGAGAGGTTATTCTCCCTTGCCATTCTTCGAAGGTGTTCCACTTCCAACTTCTCTCAATGGCCTTCTAGTTGTGCAGACGGAACTTTGTGAAGGGTGATCAATCAAGTTGGGATCAATGAAGTTTTGAACGACCCATCATCAATCAAGATTATGGGGATAAGTTGACAAGCGCCTGTGAAAAATCAGCAATCGGGGTGGGTCAATGATTCCCGCGACTTCCCTAAAATTGGTTCATTCAGAGGTTCATTATTGCTCTTTCGCGATGCCGGCCGGCATCGTACCTATGAAATCCATCTCCCCCTAGGAGCAGATATTCTAATTCGCGGTCAGAAGACGAGAAGGAGAAATAATAGCGTGGATTCGAGTCTTAAACCTGGTTCATAAAAAGGGTGCACGATGATAACGTACGGTATGAATTTGACGGGAACGTAAGATATTCTTGGATAACCATGCAAGCACCCATTCGGCCCCGTCTCTATCGATGCACGAAGGAACGAAAGAAGGTATGAATGAACGGTCGAGTGGTAACAAAGAACAAGGTGGAAAGGCACTTGTTGCACTCGGAGGATGAGACTTTTGCACACCTGTAGCATTGGGAGGAAGACTGAGGGATGTCTGGGGAGGGAGCGAGGACCAAGAGTGCACCCGAGGGCGAGTCTGCGCACCTCTCAACCATTGGCAACCGGCCATGTTCCCTTGTCCCCCAACACACACCATCCTAATCCGTCACCCTTAATCCTCGTCTTGATCAAGAGTTTTAGGGGAGAAAAAGGAGAGCATGCAGTTCAGATTTTCCCTCTCGAGAAAGAGAAAAACCGGAGGCGAAAATTCAGCCTCATCCTGGATCGCTGCAACATTAAACATTTCGCTTCACTGATTATTTGATGATTCGGTAGGCATAGTCTAGCAGATCGCAATGTATATGGGCTTCACCCATCAACGGGAATGAACTTAGATCCAAGATAAGATCGAATAAATAACTGCTAATTATTATTTTTGTAATAGGTATTCAAATGAAATCAGAAAAAGTGACTTCATATCGCGTTTTGATGCACGAGGTAGAAATTCTTCAATGGTTGCCCCTCAATTGCGCAGGGAAATCACCGATTTCTTCTAATACTGTCTGTCTGTCTTATGATTCATGTGGGGACAGTTCAACATAATACTGTATACCGAGTGATGCACGTAAATAGCCCCCCACAACCTAAACTATAGGAGCTAGGAAAACATTTAAAATATATTTGGAATCCTTGTTCAATTTTGAATCTATTCCATGTTATTTTGCTTTTTTCTGATGTCATATGATGGTGAAAAACTTAAATTCATTGATCGCATCCGTGCTGTTACGTTTCGAGCTCACGATATCAGAGCTGAATTCGTTACCCGTTCATGGGTTTCGAAAAAGATTAAACGTTCAACTTCTGTCTGATAAAGCCCTATTTTTCAAAGCTTTGAGAACACGGCAATTGCTGAAAGACTCAGAGATTGATTTTTTTTTTAGAAATGCAGAATGGCCAGGAAACTACTGATCCCGTTGTGGCAGAGAACCTTGGGGTTACTCCGAAAGACCGAGTCGAGACTCATTGCACCTGGAGGGCAAGCAGCATGGATTCTCCCGGGAGGCCTTGCAAAGCGACACCACCAAAGTGCTGATGGACGTGGAAGATGACGCACAACTCTTTAAGGGCCTCTTTTCATCTTACCCCGCTCATATTAAAGCTCTCAGAGACATAGCCAAGGTGCATAATAATTATGAGAAGCACATGTTTAGATTCGAAAATGAATTCTCTTTCTCATGACATACGAGTTTTTTCCTAACTCTATAGTTTAGGCTGTGGAGGGAAGGGGGCTATCTATGTGCAACACTCGGTAGTAATAGAGGTTGAACAGTGTTTTTTTTTTACTAAAAACACAGTTCAACTCATAACATAATATTTGAGCTTAATGGCTTCATCAATTTTTATCAATCGATTCGGACTGCAGTTAGTTCGTGTGTAAACCCTCCGACAGAAAGTTGAAAACTAAAAATCGCACGATTCTTTAACCCCTAAAGTCAAGACTTTTCTGTCGCTACAAAAGTTGATTTTTATATCTGAGTGAGAGGGGATAGAATTCATTCCTTCGTGGTTCCTTGAACGGAAATAGCCATCTTTTCCTTTATCAGCCGTCCACGTAGGAGAAACATCTGGATAAGTGTTGCCCAGGCAACTGGCTTCTCTGCTACACAGCCACCAATCAGAGGCATTACATACTCACTATTTTTTTAATACAGAACTGAAAGAAAGGGAAGCTTAACGAAGACGAAAGACATCGCTGGAGAGTT
The DNA here is from genome assembly GCA_905338385.1 of Darwinula stevensoni. Taxonomy (NCBI): domain Eukaryota; kingdom Metazoa; phylum Arthropoda; class Ostracoda; order Podocopida; family Darwinulidae; genus Darwinula; species Darwinula stevensoni. The sequence continues at coordinate 9,880 of CAJPEV010001360.1, read as the reverse complement.
CCCGTTGCCATGGGTACGTATATAGTAGATCCGGCTTTATGGGGTAATTCCCACAAATCAAAAGAACAACTTTTTCCTCTATCCTGTTGAAGAGAGCATACAAGAAAGTAAACCTGCCAAATACCCCTGGAGTCCGGAAGAGTGAAAAGATCTCGTCTGCGGAACGTAAAAAGAAACGTCTTTGAGAGAAGCCCGAAAACGGAAGGACACAACGGCACAGCGCAGTAGACGGAGCTCTGCCGTGATGAATGTCGAGAATTCTCCTGGTCCAAACGGTAAGCCTGCCTCATTCTTCTTCCCCTCTTTCCTTCGTTCGGAGCTTCAGCAAACGCCTTTGCGGGTCTCACCGTCTTCCCTCCCCAGGGATGAATGTTGGATTCTGCAGTCTGCATATTCCAGTGATATTTTGCTTGTCACCGTTCGTGTGCATGCACATACGTGTGCGTTCGTACACATGGATGCATGTCATCGATCGTTTGCATTTCGTACTCAAATTAGAAAACCACCCAATATTCATAGTCTTTTCTAATAGTCGCCGCAGATATTCATTTTTTCTGAATATTTTATCGTCCATTACTCCCAGGATGGATGTATCTTTGATGCATCCAGCCAAATCGGACATGCATTTCTGGCATCACTGTTTTTTCTGTCGCCCGATGACAGTTTCAGCGGGCTTACCCTATTATGAAAATGAATGCGATACCGTTGTTTTTGGGAGCATCTAAATTTCAAAAGATGCGTGGTCGATCATTATCGAGGACCAATTGAGAAGCATTCAAATATTTGAATGATGTTATAAGACAGCATTCACATTCAAATTCGAACAGAACCTTAATGATTCCCATTCACGATCACAATTCGATTGAAGCGCTTGAGCCAGTAGTGCCGATTGGAATTGTGGAAATCTCATAATAACTCGTCCCTGATCTTCCCAGTCTTCTACTCCAGCCTCGTTTAATTTTTATTCTACGCGGAAGGAATCGCTAGATAATTACCAGTTGCAAGGGAATGTGTTACGAGGAGATTTCGTCTTGGTTTAATTTTTGAATCGGAAATAAACTAAATAAAATATAGTTTTGATGTCTCGTGAATAGGCCGATAAAATTAGCAATTTACAGGAATAATATTTGTGTGAAATATTTTTTTTGGAACGGTGAAGCCTGCGCCTCCCAACTAACTCGGTCATAGTGTCGCAGCATCGATTCTGCTATATAAATATGTATAATTGAAGTGATTTGCATTCAAATGACTTAAAACCTAACTTATATTATCTCAGAGGTAAGAGATGATAAATAGTTTAATTCTTGATGCCGTGACTTATTACTTAAACGAATTTATTGCCAATTAGTAACAACTTTTCAAGTTACCTCTATTATGGGCCCAAATTCACGTTCGACGCTGGCAGCTGAAAACCTTCGAAATTCGTTCGGTGCCATTGCAATGTTCACCTTTGAGAACCGATCTTGTAGGCTTGTAACTATACGTTGATTAAATGGGGTGGCTGTCAAGGGAACCGTGGGATGAGAGAATCCTCATGAAGTTTCTTCCGCCTCTCAAGAATCTTGTTGCCAGCTGAGCGTTCATGAAAGGCATTATGGGAACTGCAGCCGATGGCGCAACGAGGGGGGAGGAGAGGGAGGAGAGTTCAGAAAGTTTTCTCCTTCGTTGAACATCTCCCCCACCCCCTACTCCCAACACACACAGACTCAAATACCGCTTCTGGCAAACGCCCCCCCCCTCCCCCCCCCAAAAAAAAAAAAATATATAATAATAATAATAATAATAATAATAATAATAATAAAATAAATAATAATAATAATAAAATATNCCCCCCCCCCCCCCCCGAAAAAAAAAAATTGCTGCCCCTCAAGGAGGGACTCCTTGAGGGGCAGCAATTTTTTTTTTCTAGCGAGTTGTGGCTACTTGCTATGGTGGCGCCTTCGGCGCTCCATTGTCCAAGTTAGTGATTCATTCATTAATTAATTTTGAAAGTGGCAAAAACGTATTAAAAGTATGTGCCTGTCAAAATGTGTGCCGAGAGAGAACGAAACGATATTTCCATCGAAATAATTACTCCAATTATTTCTTGAGTGCCTAACTTCAAATTTCTTCATAATCTGTTCTGAGGGGTCTTATTTGAAAAGTAGGATATGCACTTAGCAATCCAATAAGTACTTCTGCTCCAATTATCAACTTTCTTTAGTTCTCTCTTTCATTGGATGTGAAAAGATTCCGGAAAATGCTCCTTTTACAAAAAAAAAGTACCCACAGGGGTTTTACCTAAAAATTAATATTTTTGCTGAAATCGATACTGGAAGAACTACGTGCCAAATAAGTTTCAGTCTTACCCGTTTGCTCTTTTTGTTGGTGCAAAAATATATTTCAGAAAGTCGACGCAGCCAATAGCTGTGCCCTGAAGGTATGCACCACAAACTTGAAATTTTTTCTGAACTCACCGGAACCTCAGTTATTGGAGTGCCAAGTTTCAGTTTTCTATTTCTGCCCAATTCGGTTGGACAAAAAGAAATTATTTGAAAAGTCACCCTTCAAAAATATACCTCCAGGGCATGCATCTGAAAATTGGCATTTTTCCTGAACTGAGTGTCACAGTAGGTATGTCCATGCCAAGTTTAAGCTTTCCATGTCTCTCCGTTTGACTGAAGCAAATATATATAATTGAAAACATCTCCCCCCAAAAATGGGTGCCCCCAGGGCATGTACCTCCAAAGTCGGATTTTTTCTGAACTGGGGGGGGGACAGTATATAATTATGTGGGGGCAATTACCCCTTATCTCCCCGCTAGATCGCTGGTCATGGAGCTAGGCTAATTGACTTTACGAGAAAACCCTGTAGTGTAGCCAAGCAATCTAATGTTATGGGGGTCACAGACCCTTCACATGAGTCAAACTTAGTTAAGGTATCGATTTTCAGATGCAGCCCAAAAGGTACATGTGTGCCAAGTTTCAAATTTCCAACTTCTCTAGAACATGGCTAGAATTAGCGTCAGTCAGTCGGTCACGATCTGACATCTGATCATGATATATTAGATAACAACAATATGAGTGGTCTCATCCCTGAAATCATGGCAGTATTGACTTTTCATCCCGCCCCTCCTTCTCCTTCAAATGTGAAATCCTGGCTACAGGGCTCATTCGTAGGATCGTTGTACCGGGGGACTTCTTACCCCCTTCCCCCCAATACGACGGATCACTAACTATCGAAGATGAGGCTGTCATGCACAGAACCCACGAACAACGGATGATGAAGGAAAATCCTTGCGATCGAGAGACCTTGCCTTTCGGCCAAGGTCGCTTGATCTCCCTTGATCTTGAGCAAGGGCTCGCGTGCAAGAAGTTCTGTATCTGAGCCCCGACTCGAACCAAACCTCAGCTTTGGGCGCTTGACTTCATGCGTGCGCGAAAACGTTATTCTAGATAGGCAAGATATTCATTTCCTTTACGGTATTTGCAAGCGGAAACGGTAGGTATGAAGAGAAAGGAGGGGTTCTTTTGTTGTCATTGACGTCAGAGGTCCGTGCAGGCAGAAGGGATCCTGTCGTGATGGATGAAGATGAAATGACTTCTATTCCCTCCCCTTATCGCCTCGCAGGTCACTCATGCATGACCCACAGCACGCCAATCCCCGAGTTATTCCCCGCGGAATGTTGAGCCGAGGAACCGTAACTGGCAGAGCGTCTGCCTCCAGCCGGCAGTGCTGAGTGTTCCTGCCCGTCTCCGTTGGGGATTTAAAAGCGTGGAAACCTGTGAGAATCGGTTCTTCGAGGGAATCCTTGGAAACGAAAGAGAAAAACCTCCAATTGACGACAAAGCGCTCAGTAGACGCTTTTCGGGATGCCGGTCCAGCTCAATAATGAAACCTCAATATGACTTTTAATACAGTATGACATGTGTGGTGAATCCCATTGACTAGCTCTCAACAGAAGAATCTAAGGGAAAAGGAAAGACAGAGAGAGAGAGAGAGAGAGAGAGAGATAAGATCGCAGAGAAGAGTGGGGTCTGGAGAAGCTCAATTTATCTCAAGGTCTTTGGCATGGAAGAGGAAGATGGAGGCTCTTGCTGTCGCTCTCATTAGTCTTCAGATTAAATCCTTGAAGCCGGAATCTCTCATTCATAAAACCAGCCTTTCTTCTCTATATTGGATCTTGCTTGAAGAATCCCTACTTCAATTAATCATCTAGGTGGCGCTTTTAAAAACTGACGCGATTTCTTTCTTCTACCCCCCTCATCTCCAGAGGGGAAATGAGATGAAGTATGGTTGCTGCGAGACGCGATCCATTACGAGAGATGAGTGCTGGTGAATGTCTAATTTCATTTTTTGCTTCTTTTATATCATTTTCTTGCTTTTAGCAGAATGAAACATGTCCTTAAGTGGAACTTGCCATGTACAGGGTGTCCGAAAAGTCTGGAAACATAGGGCCTAATACATTTTTATTTTTATTTTTCTAACAGGTGAGTGATACCTATTAATTAGAAACAATGTCCTTAACGAAATGGAAATGTCGTCACGGACCTGCTTGAAATTGCACGGAAAGCAGATTGATGATTATTGAAAATAAAAAAATATTAGTTCCTGTTTCCAGACTTTTCGGACACCCCGTAGAATGCACTCGAGAATTGCAGAAAGATGACTGCCTGAGGGGAGAGGAGTATGTGGAGTGGAGATGAGGAGAGTATGTGGGTGAGGTGAAGAAGGAAGCATGGGGGTAGGCTGAGGGTGAGAGTATGGGGGTGGGCTGAGAAGGTTGGGGAGGAGTTGGGTAGGAGGGGTAGTGGGATGAGAGGGGTGGCGGGGGAGTGGGTGAGAGGGGTAGTGGAGGAATGGGTGAGAGGGGTATTGGAGGAATGAGTTGGCGATGGTGATGTGTCTCTCAGTCATCTTGAACCCATGCACAATTTCGTACTTGCAAAATGCTGAAAATGGTTTAAGAAATGCTGAAACGATAGGAAAAGGAATGGAGCCGTTCGTATTATTTCCCCATCTGTCTATATATTCCAGACACTAATTGAACGCTTTATAACGTTCACTAAGCATATTCTGAAGGGACCGAAAATCGTCCGGTCATTCGGCGCAGGGAAATATTTGGAAAACTGCACGAGCTGGCTTCCGCTAGCAAATCCTTTGATTAAATCGAATCACATCTGGCACAGCCAATGCATGAATGAATTAGCATCTGCTACTTAATGAGGAATGGATTTGATTCTCGTTCGGCGTCATCGCAAGCTGTTCGCTGTCACAAGCTGTGTGAATCTCTCTCATCCATGTCCGGGATTTCGCTATTTACTGGCTGGTCATCGTTTCCAGGCGTGTCAGGAAATGCCTCGCGACGGCAAGGCTTTTCGCAAAACGCAGAAAATCTCCCTAGATTTTTCGTTGAATGATAACGATCTGTTTCCTTCCGGGTCTGAGTTTCGTGGAATGTCAACCGTGAAAGTAATAAATAAATTTGATTCGGAAAGAGATGTCTGCCGGGAAGAGAGATTTATTCTGCCTCCCATCGACGAATAAGAAATCTAGCAGGAATTCTTTTTTCGCTAGTGAAATACGACAGATGATGAAAACGATACGGTGTAAAATACGATTCTATGATTGCATGCATGCCTATACTGTGACATAATGTAGGGAAAATGTGAAACCGATGGGAGATCCATTTCTCCCGATGACGAAAATGATGGACCTGGCCCCCTTCCAGGGTTCCGCTTCAATCGGCAGATTAATTCACCTCTCGAGCCGGTTTCATGCAATACTGCAGCTGGAAAACTACCTTGCCTGCTTGAGTCCATCTTTCCCTGCCTCGTAAATCCGGGGGGATCTCGATCGTCTGTCACGGAGAGGAAGGAACCCATTTCATCCCCTCTCGCTCCACGGGAAGCATTTTAAAGGAAACAAATTTCGGATTCGGAACGGAACGAAAAAGTAGTGGCCTTTCGATTCCTCTCGTACTTTTCGTGTCGCTCGGTTCTTTTCTGTCTCTTTCGTCCGTCGTGCTCGGTCGAGCAGAACGCGCGAGACGGATTCCCCTTACGTTTGCACGGTGATGCAAGCTGTTGATGGGTGGAAGAGGGCAAAAACGCGAAACTCGATCCTCGAGAAAGGGGAAAAGCCGCCATGGATAAAGGCCAAAGCATCCCAGAGGATTCTTTCCACTTTGCGGAAACTAATTCGAACCGACCTTGGAAGTTTCCCTCGGCTCGAGTAAACACGCTGCGTAACCTGTCGGTTAAGCGTGATGTTGCCAGTCTGCAACACGACACCGAAAAGGCTTGTACTATCGGCATGCTTCCAAAAAAAAAGGAAGAAGAGAAACTTTTTGCCTGCGAAGTGCGCAATTGCCTTTCCCAAGCAAGGACACACAAATTTTGCGATCGTGGCTGCACGAATCGCATCCGACTCGGAAGCGAACCGAAGAGATCACCAGAAAGGTCCGTGAAGTTGTCCAGGGGAAACCCGCAGAAAAAATCGTCAAAAAATCGCATGTGTGCTCTGCAATTACTGCATTGGAATTATCGAGAAGTGCCTCGAGCTAGAAAAGGACCTCGAGTTCACGAACGATGAACTCCTCAAATTGCAGAGAAAGATCAACTTTAAGGAGCTCCATGAGTGCCATCTATCAGGAAAAAGGTGAAAATACGTGATCGTGGATGGAACATTCATTCACCTCAGTGATATGAATTTAAGTTCGTGACTAACTTTCACGACCGTCCTCGCGACGATAAAAATTTTCAAAAGAGATGCTTAGAGCGGAAGGAAAGGTTTTCAACGTGATCTCATGATTATTGGAAGCTTTTGCTGTAATCTAAAGTTGCAGTTTTGCAGAGAAGCAAAAGACGGATTTTCGAAAAGGGAAAGTCCTCATTTTCTCATTTTCGCGGACCAGGCAACCCAAAAGACACGACGAACCACTACAGCTTACCGAAATTTGCGGGAATCCCGCCCCTTGGACTCCCATCCCCTCGGATCGCTCCAGCGATGATTTGGGAACTCGGTCACGTCGCCCTTCCGACGGTCTTTGGAGATCACGAAATCGTGCAAGGAGAAGGAGGAACGTAAGGATTTCACCGGGTTTCCGAGGAGCCTGCAATTTCGGCAAGTTCGATGCAGATTCGCCGTCGAGAGCCATGAACGCCAGACGAAGCTCGATCGCCAATGGGAGAGGAGACTAAGGTTTGTGCATCTCACAAAAATTTACTCTCATTTAGAACAAACAACTCTCCGAACGATATGCTTGTGGAAATGCCCAAACTCCCCCCCGCCGATACTCGCAATATTTGTCATGTCGATAACTGATAACTAAATGCAAAAATGAAATAAATGCGAAACTGAAGGTCAACTTCTTACTGCATGGAGGATGTCATATTTGGTGTCTACAGGTCTATTGCATTGCAGGGAAACTTCCAGTATGCCCTCCCCATTATCCATGATTAATATAGAGAAGAGAAAATGGGGAAGATTTAGCAGGTGATTTGCGGGATACACGTGAACCTCATCCGTCCCCGTTCATCCCCTATCAAGAGATTCATTATTATCTCTTTCTTATTGCTCCCTGGGATCCATAATTGCCCATTCCGCCTCTTCCCCCCCCCCCTCCTCCCGAAAAAGGGACGGGAACTCCCATGTTGTCTCCCCCCGAAGCCAGAAGAAATCCGAGGAGAAGAAGAGTGACAGGTGCGAGGCCGCAGAGGGAAGAAGCTCGGATTTCCATCAAAGTTTCACGAGCCCAGGGGACACTGGACCCCGTCCACCCCGGGGGACACTGGACCCCGTCCATCCCCGAGGGGACGCTGGACCCCGTCCACTAAAGCCGTTCCCCGAGGAATCCCGAATTAAAACTTTACCCCCCTCCATCCCGTTCCCCGAATCCCTCCTTCTGGAAAACGAAATGGAAAAAATGGCCGCCTTCCTGCATGTATGGAAGGAAAAAGAGGGAAAAAAGAAAAGAGGGATTTCTTACGCCGGGATATAGAGGCTATGCATCGTTTCCTATCGCATCTCTCAAACCTTTTCCCCTTTTCTCACCCCAAGTCCCCCGATTAGGGCAAAATTACCATCTTCTTCGAGCGAAGGTGCCGTCTTCACTCTCTCCCGGATCCCACACGACACGATGCAAGACTAATCGATCCGACCCTTCTGGTCATTTTTCACCGTTTCATCCGATCATCCGAAAGGGAAGGTCCATCCATGGAGGAGACTCCCGGAATGACCCAGGGATACAAAGATGGAAGGAAGGAAGAAAGGAAGACGCGAAGAAAGAAAGAAAGGGAATAAAGAAAGGGGGGAGAGAGGGCCTGATTGAGGGCTGAATCCGAGAGAGGCGAGTGTGGAGAAAAAGGAGGGCGTAATCGGATTACCCCGGGAGGGTGTCCCCTTAGGCTATATGAGAGAAAGGAACATGCCGTTTGAAATTCCTGATTGGATTACCCATTGAGGGGTGGATCCCTGAGGGACGGACCCCTTAAGGGCCTCCCCTTCCTCAACGACAACACACTTCTCTTTTATCTCTTTCTCAATCTTTCACCGCCGACGAGAAGCAACGAGGCCCCCCAACGCTTCCGTCGAAACGAGGAATCACAGTCGGGTCTCGTCCGAAACACGGAATCACGATCGCGTTTCAGCTTAACCAAGGGGGTCCCAATCGAGTTTCATCCGGGACGATAAGGAATCGCGACTCGCGTTGGGGATGCGATGGATAGAATCTCCTCTCCCCCCTTAGTCTCGTCGAGGAAAGAATCTCTTCAAAAAAGAATGAGACAAAGAGTGAACGAAGAGGGTGGGGGAGAGAATGCGTCCGGTAAGAAAAAAAAAAAAAAACGGGAAGGGAGGGACATGAGAAAAAAAAAAAGAAAGAGGAAGATAGTTCTCTATTTTGTCAGCCAGCTGTCTGGACGTGGATATTGGAAGGGCTTATTACTTCCCCCAACCGAGTGGAGGATTTTTTTTTTTCTCGGCTCTCTTCCTCTTTTCGAGCTATCTTCAATATCCAAAGGGAAACTTATAAGCTAGTGCATTCTCTGCGGGTGTCTCTATCTATCACTTCTCTTTTTCTCTCTACAGGTGTCTCGCTTCTAATAAATTTCCGAGGACTTAATTAATACGAGAAAGCCCTCTCATCGGGGTGTAATTCCATCCTCTTCCTGTTGTTTCCCAAGTCTGGCGCCCCGGCCATCGGACGAGCCGTGACAGCTGGCACATGCAGGGACATCATGCGTCTCATCTATGGGAGAATTTTTTAATTATTGGATCTGAGGTAATCAATTATGCGTATAGACTATTTGGAGACCTCGTAATGAAGGTACATCTTTCCTCATTCCATTTTGGCGCGACTGGTAATTAATTTCCCCGGCCCTCGCATGAGCTTAAGCAATCAGAGATGAGTCCGCACGTCCTCCATTGGTAGCCAAACAAAATTAAAACGAAACAGAAATGTTCCTTGACGTTCCAACCATGGGGAAAACGGATCTTCTAACATAATTTTTTTTTCACATTTTCCACAGGAGAATGATGCGCCTCCGAGTCAACATGCACTTAGCTGTAATTCTTGCAACAGGAGTGCAGAGACTCGGGGTTTTTAAGGAAACATCGCAAAAAAATGAATTCCCATTCGCAAGAAGATGGCAGAAGGAAATATGCGACACACCGAGGTCTCAGATGGTCATTCTGCATACTAAGACCTAATTGTTATTTCAGATTCCTTGCAAAAAATTTGTCCGTAGAAGTCACTTTTTGAACACCCGGTACTTCCTCATTCCATTTTGGCGCGACTGGTAATTAATTTCCCCGGCCCTCGCATGAGCTTAAGCAATCAGAGATGAGTCCGCACGTCCTCCATTGGTAGCCAAACAAAATTAAAACGAAACAGAAATGT
>CAJPEV010001359.1:18830-57655 GCA_905338385.1 Darwinula stevensoni | reverse complement strand
AACGCGATAATGAACTTCCTGGCCTCTCTGTTGAGCGCAAGGTCATTACATTTCCCTTAGCCGTCCTAATTTGAGCAATTGTTAATGCGTTCAATAATCATGAACGCGTGCAGCGAAATATGTCAGGAATGGAGGGCGAATGTTTGGGTTCCCACTCTTAAAACGCTATTGTAATGATCGTAAGCGGACGATCGTTATCCTCTAACTACTCTGCCTCATTTACCCGGATGTCGCTATGAGTGAAAAAAAAGACTAAGTGGGCACTTGAGTGGAGGAAATTGGAGAAGTGGAAAGTGCTTCTTGCATTTTTCATGCGAGTGGTGGGCGTCCCTTCCCCTCAGAAACTAGGCGAGTGCGCGTTCTCCCATTGGCTGTTTTAGGCCCCGTCAGTTGCCCATCGACCTATTTTGGCATTTTCAACTGTTTCAACCATGGGTTTCCTATAAAGACGTAGTGGACTCGTGTTGCCCTGCATCAAGGAATTGAAGCACAAAAAATGCAGTGCGAGTCCTTCTCAAGATGATCTTATAACGCGGAAATCGTAGCGAATCCCCCAACTGCGATTGACTACATTACCTAGGTGTATTCAAAGTAAGAAAAAAACTCTCGAACTTGTGGCATCAATTTAACGGGAGAGATGTGTCCGCAAATCTGAACCATTCAATTGAACCTATTGATTGAACCAATTAATAAAAACCTATTGGTATGGAAGAATCTGAACCAGTGGCAGGTAAACCTGCAGCACACCGGAGGAAATAAAACGCTCTATACAGCTTCTTACTCGCGGTACTGGAAGTCTCTGTTGGTGGGGTCATCGTGGGTTTGCATAAGTTACTTGCAAAGTAAGTCAATAAGGGTCGCAAGTAATTGCAGGAACCCTTGCAAGATAACTGACGTTAAATGTTCAAATACGTGGTATAAAGCAGTGAAAAACAGTTCATATTATACGTTCCCTGAACAGGTACTGTAAATCAATGTGATGTTTCCAGGGAAAGCGTTCAGTAAGGATTCAACTGATATGCAATTAACGTTTTAGCTACGTTCTCTTCATCTCATGAAATACATTCAGTCTAAATAGAGCCCTGCGCCCATGGCTCGGGTTAGAAGCCATAATGTAGCCGATGAATGGGATGGAAGGTAGTATATTACGAGTACATTGTCTGGCATATTTTGGAGGAGAAGCGGGTAATTCAGCCTTGCAACAGAAATTCTCAACCCATCAACAGCTACCTTACACTCAAGGGTCAGACATCCTCTCCATCATAATATCTTTTCAAGAGAGAGATGATAATAAACACATGAAGTCAGCTTGGAAATTGAACAATCCTTCCACTATCTCTCGAGCCAGAGTTCCCTAGGGATTCGTTGGACGATTCCTGAAACCGATTTGTTCAAGAATTCGAGCATATTCTGCTCTGGTTTATGTGGAGAGATATCGTCTACCTTGTCGAAATAAGATGTGGAAGAAGAGGAATGAATCTAGATATATAAGGAAGTGACACGTTTTAGGGACTACCTTGGCGCCATCTAGCGCTTATGGTGCAATTCTTGGCTTCAAGCCATTGTCAGATGAATACCATTGATGTGGAAAGCATCTAAAACGTGCGACAAATGTCCTTCAAATTCAGCATGTTTCGTGATCAAAAGGCATCTCATCTGAGCACCCAAAATGTGTTCATTGTTGTACATTGGACGTCCATTGACCTCATTGAAAGCACGTTGAACATTCTGGAAAGCGTTTATGTGCTACTCAGGGGATGTTATATGCATAAAGCGTACAGGTTTTATTCGACCCATGATTTTCCTCGGCACCCGATCCTGTGAATGGAGCGAGGGAAGCGAAGGCGAATGGAGGCAAAGAAAAAGAAAAACGCGGCACACAGCACAGCGACCATCCGCAAATTACCGTATTTTTTTGCAAGATTCCGGCTCTGAAACAATACACCTGTATTTTTTGGTCATTTTCCAATGAGATTGCGATATGGGAAGACAATCCAACCCATTGAAAAACTCTCACTCTTGCCGACCTCCTTGTATCGTTCGTGCGATTCCGCAAATCTGTATTCTGAACCACGGAAATGTCCCGTATAGGGAATAATGTCCTTAATGCATGAAGGGGATTGTTTTAGGTCGAGAATTCGGCACGGCAACTCAGCAAGCGAACTCGGAAGTGACGGCTGAAAAGTTTTACTATCTAACGATCCCGATAGGCCGATTAACTACTAGACACGCACACGAGACACTTCACAGGAAAAGCAGCAGAGAACAAAACAAAAGAGAGAAAACCTATTGTTAGATTCCTATACCACGGGGTCAGGGGTCTCAAATCTAAACCTACATAACAGATCGCCCTATGAATGTTCCCGCTTTCTCCACTCCTTCCNCTGACTCCTGCATTCCCTTCTCTGCCCAATGGCACTCAAGCTTCTCCGTAGTAATCAATGGACTTTAATTAAAGGTAATAAGATACACGGAAGAACTAGCGGCAGGACAACAGTCTGATGATTGTTCTCGCACGATCTAAATTACGGAGATTTCACCTTAGCAACCAAGTCGATTCGGGAACTAGGGAGAGGGAGGGGAGAGGGAGGGGAGATGGAGGGGAGAGGGAGGGGAGATGGAGGGGAGAGGGAAGGGAGATGGAGGGGAGAGGGAGGGGTGATGGAGGGGAGAGGGAGGCGAGAGCGAGGGGAAAGGGAGGGGAAAGGGAGGGGAGAGGGAGGCGAGAGCGAGGGGATAGGGAGACGAGAGTGAGGAAAGGATGGCGACTGGAAGGCAGGGAAATAAAAAGAGGAAGAAAACGAGCCAGCGATCGTCCGACTCTCCTTTGTTCTGGCCGGATTCAAGAGTAGCAACCGCAGAGGTTCTTATTAATCCTCTGCCGCTGGCCGCGTTAGACAGGTGGCCGGAGAAAACAGGTTATATAAAAATTAAGCCTGTGGAACAAACGATTCGGACTGAGCATTTCTGGCCGCAAATTTGAGGTGGCCGTAATATAGAGTCCGAATCCGCAGGATTCACTTTATTTATAAATATTGCATAGCAGGTTCCATTATGGGAAACCGTTGTGCTCCAAATCGTCCCCATTTCGTTATAGCGCCTATTGTACACGCTATCAGCTTCTAGGTCAGCATTGTCGTCGCTTAGAAGAAAACGCTCACAAAATCGAGGCAAATAAAATATCAATACATGCAGGCTTTTGGTCGCTGGAATCCACTGGCGGCAATGCACTGATCGCAATACTGTCCTCGCGCGTTCTCGTTTTAGGTCGGACATTACCATAATCCACGGTGCCCCGATCTTAGATATTGACCAAATCAGGATTTGAGGATGTTCCGTTGCGGTGTCTGTTCTGTGAACTTTCAAAATAGGCATAAAATGAAGACAAGGGAAAACATGTAGAAAATGATTACTGTGCTAGTTGTAAATAATTCATTGATGTTTCTGTTCCTATTTAAATTGGCATGTATTACATTTGAAAACTTTGTAAAAGAATATCTGGAGGAGTACCCCACCTATGGGGCAAAACGGGATACTTGACAACAACATTTAGAATTATGGAGAGAAAATTCCGTCGCTGATTTTGCGATGAATTGCCATCCAAGTCGTAAGAAATACATGAAAGATACCGCATACCAATCTGCAACGTGCTCGGCCAATTCCTTGGTACTAAATTTTGGCAATTTCCTTGAACCGCCCTGTTTTGCCCCACCTTCCTCTATGAAGTACGCACTTTACCGACTCAAGTAACCATGAATGAGAAATCGTGTGAAGGTGTCATAGGTTCAGATGATGTCAGAAGCAATCGATACCACAAGAACTTCAAGTAAAATTACTTTTAACTCTTCGTCCTTTTGCACTTTTATATGCGAAGTAAAAGCGACAACCGAATGCGTCGTTAGGTTTCCTGAGTCATAAGGAGGGGACGGTCTAATTTCGCAACCTGTGTGTCGCACAGGAAACTGGGGTTGAGTTCACGGAACAATTACCTTGTTCGGGGTGAGGCATAGGAAGGAATTCCCTTGTCAGCGCCACTATGTCGTCGTTGGCTCTTGCTCTCTCGGTTCCCCTTTTTCCTCTTTTCATTTACTAGCGAAGTATTTTAAGGAGCGTTTATTATGCCGAAGGGAGGAGAATATTCGTTGATGTCCCTTACCTTGACGTTTTAGCACCTATCAATACGACGCCACCACCAATCGCTCTCAAATGCCTGGAATGACACTCCTGAATTTAAAAGCATCAAAGCAGATTGTTCCCACGGAATCAGGTTTGACCATACCAGCAGGTACCAGCAGGCTGCTTTTCACGAATTTCGTTTCTCGGATGAAGGTAGAAAGCCTTAAGACTTCTTTCAGGAAGTAGAACGATACGCGAAAGCTTCTCCCATTTCTTATTTCTCGTGCATCAAAATATTTTGTAGAACATGAAATAGGGACACTTTCAAGGAAAGTGCTACGCATCGAGTAAACATCCGGAAAGGAGTCGTTCGGTGTGATAACGTGGAGCAGAACGTAAACTAAGTCAGGTTTGCTCATTCACAAGGACTCATAATAGGAAAAAATAATTTGATGGGTTCGTCACAACTGCGTTCTTTACCCTTCTTTCTTCTTAAGTATTAATATTTTGCCTATTGGCAGGTCCTAGGTATCCATCTTCTCCATTCGAATCTGTTCTCTGTCCTTCTCTTCGTTTTCACAAACCACCCTTCATTTAGTTCATCTAGCATGTCAATTCTTCTCCTTCCTCTAGGTCTTTTCCCTTCCATTCTTCCTCTATCACTTCCTTTACAATCCTTCTCCGCGTAGAATGTGTCCAATCCAACAATTTCCATTACTTCTTCGTTTGTTCTTCGATTTATCCATCTTATTCTCTCCATCCTTCTCCACACCCACATTTCAAAAGCCTTCTGATGTCTTCCTTCCTCAACGTCCATGCTTTGGATCCATATGAAGCCACACTCCACACCACCGTCTTCACTATCTTTTTCTTTACCTATTGGTTCATCCTCTTTGTTAGTAACTCATTTCTCTTGCGAAAAGCATCCTTTGCCATTCCTATTCTTGCTCTGATTTCCACCTCACACTTTCCTTCATTTGTGATCAAGGCTCCTAAGTACATAAACTTTTTCACCTGTTCCGCTTTCTGGCCATCAATCACAATGTTAATTATTTCAGAACTGGAGGAGATGGACAGAAGGGGTCGGTCAGATCTTATGTATAACAAAGTGAATTAGATCACTCGACAAAGGAATGCAAGTATCAAGAGTAGTGTGATCAAGGATAGCAATATAGAGTTGTTGACAGAGCCAGACAAGATAAGGAACCGGTGGAAGGAGTACATATAGTTGTTGTATGACAATAATGGAAAGCCAAGGATGGAGGACTTTGGAGTACAGGCCGAAGAAGAGGTTGAGCTAGACAAGATAGAGTGAGATTTGTTGGAAAGCGAGATCAAAGCGGCAATCAAGGAAATTAACAAAAAAGCATTAGGTGCAGATAGAATACCAGCTGAATTTCGGAAGAACCTCGGAGAAAAAGCAGCAAAGGAATTGATAGATTTATGCCAAAGCATACACTAGCAAGGAGAATAACCAGAGGATTTTACAAAGACAGTGATAGTACCGCTACAAAAGAAGAGATATGCAATAGAATGCGAAGATAACAGGACAATCAGTATGGTAACGCATGCATCTAAGATCATGTTGAGAGTGATGATGAGAAGGGTAGAGTCGAAGGCAACAGACTTCATAGGAATGACTCAGTTTGGGTTCAGATAAGGATTCGGGACAAGGGAAGTAATTGGAGTGATGGGGATGCTCTGCGAGAGGAACCTTGAACATGAGAAGGAACTGTTTGTATGTTTTGTAGATTTTGAGAAGGCTTTTGACAGAGTAAACTGGGTGAAGATGATGGAGAGATACTAAGGGAATTCGGAGTAGATTGGAGGGACAGAAGATTAATCAGCAAGCTGTACTTAGACCAGGAGGCAGTAGTTATAAAAGCATGGTGAATCGGAACCGTGCAGGCTTGGCAGAGGAGTTAGACAAGGATGCCTTCATCTCCAATTTTGTTTTCCATTTATGCAGAAAAGAAGATGAATGAGGCTATAGAAGGGATTGAGGAAGGTGTGCAAGTCGGGGAGAAGCTGTTGAAGGATATACGGATTTCAGATGACCAAGGCATGGTGACGAGCACAGAGCAATGACTTCAGAAATTATTGGATGGGTTAAGCGCGGTGGCCAAGAAGTTTGATATGAAGATCAATGGGAAGAAGACAAAGGTGATGAAGATGTCTAGGAAAGGAGAAGTAATAATTTACATTTCTGATTGTTCTTCATGGCGCTTCTGAAAGGTCTCTTCCTGTCCCTCCTGATAGCATTAGATACACTAGTAATATCTCAAGAAATAAAAGGTAGAGAGGAAATCGAAACTCAAACTTATGACGTCATTTAGCAAAAATACTTTTCTTTCTATTGTTACTAAATTTGGCTTACAGGCATGCCTCTATACGTAGAGCGGGTCTGCCAAAAATCATCCTGGGATTTTAATAACTTTTGAGATATTGACAATTGTGTCACTGAAAAGTAAAAAATTGTCCCTTGACAGATAACACAATGAGTCGCTCCATATCAAATCACTACAAAACATGTTTTCCCAATTTCGATTAAATTTAAGCCAATGCTTTGTTGCACTGGGAAAAGGAGGCATTCGAAATATGTTCGTTATTCTGATGACATCAAAGCCGTTGTCCAGTGCCCTCCCCCTGAGCTCGTCTATTTTACAGTACAGGGTATTACGTAAGCTGCGTGCATTCGCGTAGAAACACTTGACTCTTCCCTGCCTTTCCTGCACACCAGTACGTGGCGGTCTGAAGTTGCTCGTAGTGACTGTCCCTTGCTTGTGATCCCTTGTCCCCCCATCTACAACCCTAAAAATGGCTCATTTTCCTTCACGATAGCCAATCCGACTGCTACAGCTCCCTTTTTCGAAAAATGTACTCCATCCCTAGCCATCGGACTTCTACAGCGACTCAAAGCCTCCCTAGTGTCCAGAA
The DNA here is from genome assembly GCA_905338385.1 of Darwinula stevensoni. Taxonomy (NCBI): domain Eukaryota; kingdom Metazoa; phylum Arthropoda; class Ostracoda; order Podocopida; family Darwinulidae; genus Darwinula; species Darwinula stevensoni. Next base: position 50,602 of record CAJPEV010001359.1, on the reverse strand, counting down.
ACACTGCCCCCTCCGCGATATATAACTCCTTCAACCTGTCGTTAACCCCTTCCAACCTGGACCACGTGATTCCTCCCTTGTCTCGCCTGCTCGGGATCGCGCACATCGTCACCCGCACCCCCGACCTTGCCTCCCGACACGCCCTAATTGCCTGCCTCAGCCTGCGCATGACGAGTTCAGAGCCAGACTTGGGAGTATCGTTAATCCTTACGTGAAGGACCACCGACACTTCCTCGGCCGACTCGGAACACACCACCGATCCGATGTGTTCCTAATGTGTTCAATCCTAGCACCGGGAAACTGATTGAAAGAAACCTGAGCTCCTGAATCTTTTTCCATCGCTCCCTCAAGACGCCTGACGTTCGAGTCACCGACGATTACAAGAGCCCGAGTTTTCCCTCTCCCTTTCAACAGGGCCTGAGCTCGTCCTGCCGACCTCACACCTGTTCCCACCTCGCCCTCCGTTCCCTCATACAAGCTGACCTCCCTCAACCCGAGAAACTTGTTTTTGGTCTAATGACTGCCTCCTGGGATCGCATAACCTTCGCCCCTTTTACGACCTGAGCCCAATTACTAGCCACCTGGGAGTCGGCACTCGACGCGCTGTCCAAGGACGAAAGGGCCACCCTCCCAGTAAAGTCCGGGAGGCTGGGGAACCTCCGGAGTGCCTCCTCCACCCAAACTAGCGTCACCATTAAATCATCTCTCCGAGTCTCGCCCACCTCCTTCCTGATCCCTCTTATCTCCTCCTCCACGCCAATGAACCTTCCCGATAGCTCCCCTAGTCGCTCCTCCAAGCTACAAACTCTGCATACCTAGCATACCTCTCGTTCACTAGTTCCACCTACCCAATTCCTACAACGAACGCATCTGCACATCCTAGGCATCTTACTTACTTAATGTTTTTGATCCCTATTGACACTCCTACTGCTTTAGACTTATACTTTGCAGTACTTCACACTAGTTGTAACACGGTAAGACTGCACTGTCCAAGCGCTTGTAGTAAAAGGAATACTACGAGTAATGCGCTAAAAATTAAAGTAATTAAGCTGATTGATACTGATCTAATGTGAAGTTGGAGGTAGCTATCAGAAAACTTATGAATACTGCTACAAAGTAGCCAGCTAACAACTTCCTCACGACTTAGCTGGCAGAACCTCGAGAGTATCCTCCAACACATCCTCACGCTACGAACGCTCGACCAAGACAAGGAGCATCTGCTCCTAAGACCTGCGTTAACTGCAAAATGAACTTTCAGTTTTTTGTTTCATGGTTAGTTCTCTCTGCTCTTGGCTCTCTGCTTTTCTCCTAAGAATTCGGCAAATTCCTAATGGATTTAAAAGCATCTCCTGTACGAAGAAATAGGCCGTCAAAGTATATCACAGTTGGCGGATAAAAGTGCACAACGAAATTCATAAACACGCTTCAACACAAGCCTCCTCCTGAAACAGTGAAACTAATGAAGAAAAAATCATGCATGGAATGTTCCGATACGACCTATTTCAGCTCGTGCGCCCACTGGCTTTTACACTTGTGGGTCATTCCACGCCAAATCGACCAGCGAGAACGCTGGACCATCTCGGATTTTAACGAAAATCGCCAGACACGTAGAAGAATCGATTTAAATAATACAATTTCAACCAATTTTTCTCTTTCCCACAGATCTCCATATGTATGCATTTTAATTTGACCTAATTTTCCCTCCCAATGCCAACACGGACGGGACTTGTGAAACTGTTTCTGCAATAACTTTCCCTCTGAGGGCAATCTCGCGATTAAAATGACACCAAAATGAAGTTTATATCTTAACTAGAGGGGACGTCATTGCAGAAACAGTTTCACATTTCCAGTCCATATGAGCACTGGGAGCGAAAATTAGGTGAAATTAAAATGCATATATGGAAATCTCTGGGAAAGAAAAAATATTTGTCTAAATTATATTATTTAAATCGATTATTCTGTGTTTGACGATTTTTGTCATAATCCGAGATGGTCAAGCTTTCTGGTCGATTTCGCGTGGAATGACCCTAGTGTCATTTCTAGGACAGCGAAAATGAAGAGTGAGAGCGAAAGCTCGCAAGGTAGCAAGGCAATGCTTTCTACCATTACCCTCTTACTTCCTCTTGAACACATTCTAAGGAGCATCATTCATGTTCAACGTATCCTCATCGATCGAAGCATGATATAGCACGAAACTTTCTTTGAGTGTTAATATCAAGAGAGACCATAAAAGAAGCCTATGGAAAACAACATTTCTGTGACAAAGAGATCCATTTATATTCATACCGACACTAGGAACTCATCTGAAGGCAGGGAGGGAATCGCTTGTGATATACAATGTAGTTATGAGGACCCAAGAGACAGATTTCGGCAACCGTAAAAGTAACAATGGGTACTTACTAGTCCAACAGAATATCGTTTGTCCTCCTTCCCAGTTTTACTATCCATCATGTGATACGTTATACATGCAATGCCACGTCCTGCATGTCCTTTTTTTGATCCCCTTGAGAGTAGATGCAATGGATTTACTATCAAAAGAACCAGGTCAGCAATATTCCCATGCTTTCCCATAAGAAACAGGAGTATTGATGACAAAAGCGTTCCCAGTCGAAGAAAACGATATTGTCGATGCTGAAAAGTCCCCGCCAAGAATGAGGAATCTCCATTTTATCGGTTGTGGGGGCCTGAGAGACGCTCCTATTTGCCTGGATGCTTCATGCAGTATGAAAACCGCATTGATCATGAGGACTTTGGGAAACATAAGGAAATGGCTTTCCTAATCGCGTCTATCCGCCTTGCATGAAATTGCTTCTGCGTCTTCTCTAATGTACTGCACTGTACTGTACTGTAACAGTCGAATTTCTCACGATAGAGGAATTCTTGAATGTTTTTGGGCTCGACTGAAGAATCTAGTTGAGACTATCAGACTTCTCTTTTAGTGGGCTAGAGAAAAAATAACCTAAACATGACATGCGCCTTAATGTGTTACCTGGAACAGACCCGTTATTCGCGACAAGCGGTTCTTGCAAGGGGACTCAAAACCCTTATAGTTGCAAAAGAATCCTCTCTGTATCAAAGTGAAAAAATAAATTATGTGGCATTTGCTGCTGCTGCTTCATCGGGAGAACCAGTTCATCGCCAAGTCCTTGACTCGAAAAAGTGAGCCAAATTTGAGACTGCAGAAACAGTAATTGAAAACGAAAGCGTCTCGTTCTTGGGTTTCCGAAATGTATTCGTATGACCAATCAATCAATCAAACTTTATTGCCGGTTTGCTGGTTAGATTTTCGGCTACATGTTGAGATACAGAACAAAACTCACTCTACTAATAACAATCATTAGCAAATAAATTTCATACCCAAAACACATATTCAGAAGTACTGATGGACACTTACCCGTCCAAGGAATCGGTAAGGCATGCAAACTACAACATTCAGTCTATAAACTTCATAGTTCGGTTATTCAATATTCCAGGAGGGCATAAGGCGCGAAGAGAGTAAAGAAAATATTAGAAATTGGGGTGAACGCGTGAATACGCGTGAACAACGATAACTGGAATTTGAGAAACTCATGAGAAGAGTAGCGATATTTTGCAAAATATATGTTGAATGGAGATTCTTACGAGAGTTCTTCCATTTATGAAAACAGGTACAAGAAATTCCTATTTCCACCACATACCGACACTGGAAATGTCCAGTTGTCTGCATGAATACGAGGAGCGAGGAAATTGCGAGAATCAAGGAAGCATGATCTCGCAGAAGTAGCCTCCATCGCTCCAGTACGTGGAGTAATCCCAATCCGACCAGAACCCACAACAATATGAGCCAGTAGTTGCAAAAAAATGCAGGCCACCGCCGTTATCGTTCGGATGTCCTGGAGGGAAATGCCCTTGCCCTGTTCCAGTCAGGCGGATCTGCGTTCCTATTGAAAAAATGGACACTTTCGTTATAAAATGAGTAGGTAATATTGATACAGAATAAAAACTCAAGAGCTCAGTTTTTCTCATGAACATCATCAAGTCTTCCACGTGAGATGAGATGATTAAGCTTTCGTATGACAATGACATTCAAGGGTTGTCCGAAAAGTTCTTTGCATTGATTTTTAAAATGAGTTCCATACGCTGAATCTTTAATAAAATGAATTCCATTCGCTGAATCAGTGCTGCGAGCACTGGTTATATCTAATAGCATTCACTTTGCGGAGTTTGGTATAAATTGAGCAACATTTGCACTCGCTGCTTGACATTGCATACAGCCCCTCTGAATGCTTCCGTCCTGCAAAAACATTCTCGAAACATGACTTTCGAGACATCGTCAAGCTCCCATGTTCTGCTCGATAACACACCGACAGAAACCCTTCAACCGATGTCAATGGCTTTGGGCCAACAGTGTCCAGCTTAGGAGACTTCCAGTTCGGAAGTGATCAAAACCCTTCCCAGAGGGGAAGACGGATCTTGAAGATGAGCCACGCAGTGGGCGACCAGATTTTACTTCAACACCAACAAAAGTTTAGCAATTCGCCCAGCATGTCTGGTAGCGAGTGTAAATGTTGCTAAATGTATACCAAACTTTGACAGCGAATACTATTTGATAGAAACAGTGCTCCCGAAATTGAATAAAGATTCAGCGAGTGGAACTCATTTTAAAAATCAATTGAGAGAGCTTTTCGGACAAACCTCGTATCACGGTGTGAAGACTGAGCCTCCTTTATCTTATCTACAACTGGTTGGCCTTGTTTTCTAGGCAGAACGCTCAGATCACAAGGGAGACCGTGAGTTTTTTGACTAGCAGGAAACTCGCCAATTTAAATCATGATTGGAAATGAAAGTTACCTTCAATATTGCCGTGATATTCTCAAAATGGAAGGAACATTTTCCTTCCAAAACTCCGCGACATTTCCTTGAAAGTGGTACACCTTGAATAAACGAAAGTAGAAATCATTGTAGAAGTAGAGCGAATTTTTTTCATGAGACAAAGATCCGTCGTCCTTGCAAATGAATTCACGTGTAATGGGACAAAAGATAATGAACATATTATTTATGTCTCCCTTGTGAAATTTTTAGTATTTCCACGATGAAGAGTCGAAAGCATATAGGAAGTCAAACCACGAGTCATTCAATCAGGATTCATCTGTCAATAATATCGCAGAGATACATGTAACAGGATACATTCCGCATATATATCTTGGAATGAGTGCGAATAGAAGCCAAAATGAACATCGTTAAGAGGATTTTCAAGAAGTAATGAGAAGCAACTATCTCATAAACTTGCCATCAAGAAGCTCCCAATGCCACTTGTCGATCGTGGAATATCCACCAATCCAGAAGCATTTGGAGTCGGGATAGATCCCATTGGCTATGAGGAGGTCGTACAGGAATTTGTGGATTGTATCGTCGTTGTCGATGGCCAGCCACGCCCCTTCAGCTTTGCAGGCTGCCAGGGATCCATTCCAATTCTTCCTCTGGTACGTCGGATCTATCTGAAGCAACCATGACTCATACACCATCTTGATGTATCTCGTTGTGTTCGGCACTGGTAGGTATGCTGAGAAGAAAGGAAACTGCCGGAATCAGACAGTTATGGTTGCTCACGATGACACTTTTTCTATTGGAATATTTCTTGCCAAATAATATATATATCTTTTATTATTATTATTTATTTATTCTGTACTATTACTTGCCTCATTATTCTGGTGAATTTCTTTTTCTCATTTGAAGTATGATATATCAACAATAATAAATTAGTCAAATGATTCATCATGACGATGAAATGTGATCACCTGGACAGGCGATTATCACTTTGTTTCGCGAGGCAGAATCAGTTGAATTGCAACCCTTCCTTTGATATTAAACGCCCTATGCTTTACTTCATATTATAGGGTAATGTAAGTTACCAAATCCTGCATATTATTTCATTAAAATGCGTTGATTACCACAATCTTCCTTGGGATGAATGTTTCCTGGCGGGAAATTTCAATTCAGCGTCTATCAAGATAAAGTGACTCTTTAGTTCTACTTCCAAATATGACGCTCAGAACAGGGAATAGGAAATGAGACATTTTTACTATTAGGAATTTCTCCGACGTCTATTAGGAATTTCTCCGACGTAGTATTCGCTCTCAGGATTTGACACGAGCTTCGGATTCCATCCGCTAATCCGACAAGTGACGCTTCCCGCGGTCGTCGTCACGGAGAATGTGTAGCAGGTGGAGTTCCTGAAAATATTACGGTTTCACACGAAAAGACCTCGGCACAACCAAATTGGAAATGTGAACCGTTTTACATGTCGCATTGAAAAGCACAGTTGATGCTCGACGGCAGTTGAAGCTGCACGAGTGGATTCATCACCATCATGCCGGTTTCATACAGTTTATACCTGACAGTCGAGGTTTGGGCCAACGCCACCCTCACCAGAGGAACCATGACCAGGAGTAACTTCATTATGCTTTCATACAAGCGAAGAATCTGCAAGAATTGAATGGGTGTCAATATATGACGAGGTTAAACATGCTGGGTTTTCATTGATGCTTTGAGGGGGATTAGGGCATGTCACGAGCGACATAAGACTCACCGGCTTGGAGCACGATGATGCACTACAACGAGTAATGAGGAAACCTGCTCTCGTATGACATCGACATTAATAGGAAAAAAATCACCCCAATCGATGGGACGCTAGCTACATCTATACCTGACTGATGAAAACAACTTTTGTGAACTGTGTCTTTCTTACGAGTTCTGATAGCTAGCCGTGACTTTATAATTGACGTGGACGTTGATATATCATTTTTTGGAACCCTTTTGCCCATGTGAGCCATATTAGGATTGAGGTACGTGCTTGTGAGCGCAAAAAAGGTAGACCTGCAGAGTTTTTCTTGAAGTTAGCGACGGGCATGTGCATTCTTTGATGCATGAGAACATTGAGGAACAACCGAGATTTTTAGCCCTGACTCAATGAACCAAACTTTTCATCCTGTGAACCAAATCTGGCTCATGAGCCGTAGGTTCCCGACCCCTGATATAGAGAGTTTCCATTGCAAATATTATTGCATGGAATACTATGAGTTGCACGTATTTCCAGAGTGAATGGTCTCAGTTTTTCGTATGTGATAATCTGGGAAGGCGTCGAATTCGTAATCAAATATGTGCCTTGTTGCAAGTTGACGTGACCCAAACCATCCATTTATTGGACCTACTCGATCTGGGATTCGGACCCACATCGCTCGCAGCTTTCTGGTCGAAATGATATATTTAGCCCAGTGTACGATGAAGAGATAGTCCACGAAGATAATTTTTATTTAATTCGAAAGTAATGTTACCACTCAGGCTATTCTTTTCAATTTACGTCTGGTTTCAGATTTCTTAGTGGCACTAAGTGTTGGTCGTTCTCATTATCCAAGGGAATATCCATATATCAGCTATCGGTATTGGCACATGTTTTTTTTTTCTCAGGGAACAAATAAGGGGAAAGGTAGAAAAGATCCTATGACATGTGAGGCCAAGCAGAATGTGATGATTAACCTAGACTCATTGTAAGCTTGGGTGCCACGGATGTTCTAGTCATTCTGCCCAACGTTGTGCTAACATTAGCACGCATTTGAAACGTTGAGACAGTATTAAAGAAATGAGTTGCATCATCCAAGTACTAAACCCCAGCTCTGATCCAGTTAAGGAAAGAGCTCGGATTGACCCTTCTGTGGTATAATTGCACTCATTAGAGTAATTTCAAATTCAAATCAATATTAGCGCGCTTAGGCTCAGAAAAGGAGGAGGTAATGCCCAAACCTGGACAAGTGACACCATTGATCCGATTTTCTACGTTGAACTATGTTTCATTTCAACATTGCGGCAAGATTGAATCCAAATCATCGTTGTGGAAACATTGCGAAGCGTTGCGTGTAGGTCATGCATGTTCATGTCTGCTAGATAGCGCATTTGTTTTGTCTCTTGGGAATTTACGGACGTATTGCCTTTGTAAACCTAAATTTTCAAGCGTTTCCCTGTTGGTAAATAATTCATTTGTCATGCCACAAAAACGAAGACAGTAACAGCTGGAAAATACCCTCGCACCGATGATCGTAAGAGGAAGTGAATCGCGAGTGAGAGTCATACTATAGCAGGGATCTATTGTAGACTTCGAGTTAACACTGAAGAAGGTTGAAAATGATGAGAAGCGGTTGAATTTGAAAATTTAACGAAGAATAAGAAAAACTCAGTTAAATGCTGGTTGTTCGTAACATGGATTGACACATGAATTGACGAAACCATTGATCGAAGGGTACGACATCTTGCGGAAGGAAAGGCTGGACGGAAAGGGGGAGGAGTCGTGTTGTACGCTAAAACTGAACTGGGGTTTCGCGTCAGAGAAGATCCCACCTCGGCTAACTGCGGAGCAATCGAACACTTATGGTGCGAGATCGGTGGGGCAACTGGGAAGATCGTGAAAGGAATTTGTTATAGGCCCCCTAACTCTTCTCTCGAGGATGAAGCAGCTCATTTTGCACTCATGCGTAGGATCGGCGAGATCTCGTAGCAGGTATTGCTCTTCCGAGACATTAACATGCCACGAATAGATTGGCCGAATGTGGCCAAATGCAACAGGATTCTAGGTTACATTCGTCGTTCGATTGCGCCACATGAAGTATTTAGGAGGTCAGGGGACTGTCATGTGAGAAGCGAATGTCGAGTGTGGTAGGTTTTTCCAGTTTGGTTGCAGCAAAAGAACGAGAGGTAACTAACTTAAGTAGCGCAAACCGTAGGTGCGGCTCAGGTCGAAACAGGAATTCTTTACTTGCTGTGAGAAGCGAATGTCGAGTGTGGTAGGTTTTTCCAGTTTGGTTGCAGCAAAAGAACGAGAGGTAACCAACTTAAGTAGCGCAAACCGTAGGTGCGGCTCAGGTCGAAACAGGAATTCTTTACTTGCGGAGTGGTGAACGCGTGGAATGCGTTAGATGACGAAGTAGTGGCTGGCCTTCTGTGACTATCTTTAAATAGAAACTGGATGTTTTCATGGACAGGCAAAAAGGTGGGGGGGCAATGTTGACGTTAGGTAATAGTAAGCAACTAGGATAGTCAAACAGAAACGAAAACAAAAAAAGCAAAAATATTTAGCTTTAAGAGGTTAGACCTACCCTAAAATTAAGGAACGCTCGACCTCGACACGTGATATCGAAATGGGTGAAATCGCCTCTTGATATCACTAACTATCTTGAATCTTGAAAAAATCTTCAAAGCCATTAGGGACAAATTCGTTGTTTTTCTCACAATTGCCTTCGTCATGGTCCCAATATTGTTCCAAAATGGAGTTATCCACATCATCTCGACGGAAAATAGGTTCAAATAGGCAATTGGCTTAAGATTACGCCTAATCGCCAATTCAGCGATTCTGACCCTGATACCTTAAAGTATATCTATAGTTCCATGGAGTTTTCATACAGCACGCGATCTGTTCCCACCAACAACTTCAGAGTAGGCCTCTTGAAAGAATTCCTCGATAGACCCCTTGAAAGAGGTAATCCAGCAGAAAGAGACTCCAGGTACTTCTGGCTAGAGGGTCCGAAGGCACATGGTAATTTTGCCTACCTCACTTCACAGCGCATCAAATGACTCGGGCTTTGATATCTCTTTCGTATATCTTTCGGGAATAGCAGTACGTTGACCGACCTACGAGGTTGTATTTACTTTCATCCTGCATGCGAGATAAAATAGGGGATAATACCAGGCATGTAACTCCCTTGTTGGACAGAGTCGAATGCGTTGTTCAAATCCTGAACTCCAGTTTTTATCCAGTTAAGGAAGACGCATCCTCGGAAGGACCCTTCCGATGAAAAAGAGCACTCTTAGATTACTCTCAAGCTCTATTCAATATTAGCGTGTGCGAAGGCTAAAAAAAGGGGAGGTAATGCCCAAACTTTGACAATTCAACGCTTGCACAAAGGGACACTTGATCGAAGTAACGTTATTTCATTACAACGTTGCGGCAACATAGAATCCCCCTTTTATCCACCGTTGTGGCGACATTAGCTACGTTGAAAAATCAACCCTCAACAAGTCTTTGTTGACCGAACGAGTTAACTTACCAACTATGGAATCTTGCCACAAAGAATTTCGTGGCGACTGAAATTGCGTGAATGTTGAGCGTGCTCATGGCTACCTGATTCCGTTTTTAGTTCTGTCCTACGCCCTCACGGACATTTAACAGGTTTTTTCATGTGAATTTTCGGTGCTTTTTTCTGAGAAAAATTACTCCAATATCGTGGAACAAAATTATCGACAGTAACAGATGGATGATGCTCTGAGGCCGATGAATCAAGATTCAAGATTCAAGATATTTAGTGATATCAAGAGGCGATTTCACCCATTTCGATATCACGTGTCGAGGTCGAGCGTTCCCTAATTTTAGGGTAGACCCAACCCTCTTAAAGCAAAATATTTTTGTACTTTCTTTTTTACTATCCTAGTTGCTTACTGTCTAGTACCTAACGTCAACATTGCCCCTCACCTTTGCCACCTTTTTGCCATGATCGTGGGAGAAAGCGAAGCAAAAAGCATGATTGCCATAATGATGTCGATCCCTCTTAACTTTCAAGTACCGAGGCCGAACGTTCCCACCTGCCCTGAGCAAATGAGACAGATTCCGAAAACCATCAGTTGTAAAGAAGACATTTGCATGGGCTAAGCCTTGTGCAGTGACCATGTGCGTTCTATTGTAATTATTTTCCATTAATAATAATTTTTCCAGCAATCGTCATCCAATGAACAAAATCGAAATTCACCATCTAATCACCCGTGTGTACACGGGCTTTCGACTAGTGCAACATAACAAATGAACATTTGTAGAATCCGCAGGTAGCGAGTTCCTGAAGTAAATCTGCTCGTAGCAGAAGAGCAATAATCCGGTCCTCATACCTAACAACTATGTGGTCGCTAGGTGTCATAAATTTCAGGTAGTAAGAAAATTCATCTAAGAACTTTGAATATCTGACTCATCAATTCTTCACCCGACACTGTGGATAACAAAATTTTAAGTGTTGTGAGAAACTGTTCTGATCCAAATGTTGAATAAAAATGCGTTGGAGAAAAATAATACGAATAATAACATCAGTTAACTTGTATTTTTTTAACGGGAATGCTGTGTTTTCAAAGGAGAGATGTTCACTATTTCCTCTCCCCCCCAAGAAAAAAAATAAGAATGAAACAGACGAAGAAAGAGCAGATAGCCATGCACAAAATGTTTCGATTCGACTTATTGCAGGCGTGCGCGCAGGGGTTTTACATCATATGCTCTGTGATATAAAAGCATATGCTCTCAAATCATATGCTCTGGAACTGTAAAAGTTAAGAATGAGGGCCAAAGCTCGTCAGGCAATAAGACGCTGCTTTCTCTCATCAACCTCTAACTTCCCCTTGAGCACCTTTAAAGGAGCATCATTAAGCATTAACGTATCCTCATCGATCATAGAATGACAAAGCACGATGCTCCTTTGGGGATTGCGTGAAAATCAGCATGTCTCCGTGGTACTTGATGTCGCTGGTCCGTTACTACTCTCGATATAATGTTCCCCACCAATGATATCGAGTATTGAATAAATTCATTATCGGTTGTTGCTGCTTCATTTGAATAGCAAGTAGTTCTGAAATTCTGGTTCTCCTTGCGACCAGGTAGATACGGAAAAAGTAAAGGTTTTAAGTTCGGGGAGATAGCGTGTAAAGCATGTGAGCTGCTGTTTTGCTTCGGGTCGAGTGCTCCCAAATGTCAGAAGGGTCTAACAGAAATTTTCTGCAACGAATAGTCACGAGATGCAGGGTGATTAAGTGCGATGTAAAACATGGGGCGTCTTCCCTCGACGCATGACTACCTAGGTATCATATATATATAGATGATCGTGACCGACTGACAGACGTTAATTCTAACCATGTTCCAGAAGGGTTACAAATCTGAAACTTGGTAAACATGTACCTTTTGGGATCCATAGTTCAGAAAAAATCCCACTTTAGAGGTACATGCCCTGGGGGTACAATTTTTTTGGGGGAAACGTTTTTCTTCAATATATTTTGTGACAGATGAGGATGGTATTCAGAAAGTCACCTTGATGTGTTGGGTTCGGTGGTGTAGTAGTGGCATGTCTAACTGGCAAACAGAAGCTCTGGGTTCAATTCCCGGTTATTCCTTGACTTTCTTTTGTCTTCCATGTCCCGTTGCTCATTCACCCTTCATGACATTATTTTTGCTCGAGTAAAACGGAGAGACAGGGAAATCTGAAACCTGCCATGGACGTGCCTACCGAGACGATAAGTTCAGGAATAATTACAAATGTTAGATCTATGCCATCGGGGCATATTTTTGTGAGCCGACGTTTCCAAGTATTTTTTTTGTCCTGGTGTATTGTCCAAGTGTGGGAAGGTAAACCTTGGTACACAACTACATATCGGGATTCAGCAAAAAACTTCAGACTTTAGTAGTAAATGCTCTGGGGGCATAAATTTTAAAGGGAGATGTTTTCAAATAATTTTTTGCAGCAGTTAAACTGTCTCACGTTCCTTCATGAACTCTTTGGAATCTCACTGATAAGAGTTCATGAGCTGTCGGTTGCATCAATTACACAATGAAACCCGTTGTGCATCCCGGAATCGAGGGTTTTAAACCATGCGGGAATATTAAGTCCAGCTGAATTGACGGACTTTTGAAGCAAATGTGGATTTACGTGGGGCTTCGGTTTTGATTTTACTTCAACTTTCACAGCTTAGTCTAATAAATGTATGAGACGAATTGTACGCGGCAATAATGGTGCGGTTTGGATGATCATTATGGTAATGACATCATAATGGAATGGAATGTAGCATATCATTTTGGAGATTCATTACGAGTTGTGATACAACTTCAGTAAAGTGGAGCATGGGGATTGATTTCCTGCGAATCACCTGCAAACATGTTAAGTCACATTGCATTAAGTCGGTAACAAAGAGACAAATACTACCGATGATTTACGAAAGTGATTAGGAATATTGAAGTCGGTAAACTCGTCTTTTGTTTGACAAATGCCCGAGCTTTATGGCCTGTCCTCACATCCCTCTTTCCTTAAAATTTACTTTTTTTGAGCCTTCTATCGACTCAGTTTACAAGTGCTAATTCCTTTCATGGCGGTCCTCCGGCGAGCAGGCAATGCCGCTGCACAAGGGTTAAGGACTATTGGACGAGGTGAACTCTGCCGAAATCGATGTTGTAGGTCTCTATCGTGCCGACAGACAGCATCGCGTGCCTCGAGCAGACAAAACATGTGACGTTGGCTCTTCTATCGAGGCGAGGATATATGCACTGCATGCACCGCTTCTGCGCCACTAGACCGGCGAACGGGATTGGAGGAAGATGCAGCTGCTACCCTTGCTTCTACTCTGGTTCGTTTGGAGGACGATGGGGACCATCACGTCTCAGCGATTCTTCTCCCCACAGAATTCCAACATGAAAATCACGTCGCCGATTTCCGAGCTGGTCCTTAGTTCGAGGCTTCAGTGCAGCGTGGCTTGCATGCAGTGAATCGTCCGCAACTAGCATTAATATAATAACTGTTTTAAAATTTACTGCAATAGAATGTCTGATGGTTGCTCGAATTTCCCAGTTTAATATCCCATTAAAATAAACAGTGGCACCTGAAATAGGACCTGAAATAGGATTTACGCCGAAAGGTCCCTTTGGGCGTAAATCCAAGAGTTTCCATTTGTTAAAAAATCCACCCAGGAGAGATATCCACCTCATTATAAGTACACGTTAGCAAATGACCAGACGTATATCCTTCATATAGGATATATACTTGGTTCCAAATACACGTCGTACCTACTTTTACTTTTAGCCAAGGCGAATGCAGGTGGACGTTCAGCAAAGATCGCGTAGGCAGGTGAGGAACTCACGAATATAACAGCTTTCCATGAACTTTAAAACTGGTTCCTGATACGATGCTTTTTCATTTGGCGCAGGCAAAACAATTCAGATGACTTTCCGTATTCAAAAAGCACTCCAAAAAAAGTTAGAAATTCCACAAAACTTAAATGAAAGTAATTAAACTTTTTTCAAACTAAAGAATTTATATATTAAGAAGCTCTTTAAAATTCCGGAATATTTAATTCACGCATCAAATATGCAACTTCGCTAATAGCCAATCAGGACTATTGATACTGTATGTAACAAATTTCAACGAGATCAACTAATATGACACCGCTTCCCAAAGAAATTCGCAGCTATAGCCGATATGAATGAAGTTCGATATGAGCATGAGACTCTTCTGATATGCCGTTGAAAGTAATCGCTGACGCAACCTAGGCACGATATATGGGATTAATTGGAATCTCTGATTTTTTCAATTCAAGAATTCGATGTGCCTCAGCTATTCAGTGACACAGACTTCAGTGGAGATTTTTTTATGCCGCTTGGGAGACAACTACGACGAACCGAGGACAGCCGATACAAGCAGCGCATTCTTTTGCAAAGAAGTACCTGCAGGTAAATGGATTTTACAAACTTTCCTGATTTATCTCAGGGAAGTTTTGAAACCAAATATAGGAGCGGCGAAAGGTCGCTAACAATACGGTCGAACTCGGTTATAACGACCTCGGTTATAACGACCTCGGTTATAACGACCTCGGTTATAACGACCTCGGTTATAACGAAGTCCATTGAAGGTCCCACAGACGAAATCGACAACGTTCTTGTCCCTAATCCGTCATTCTTAGCTGAAATTTCCGTCATTGGAAAAATTAGCGTTGGCGAGCCATAACTTCATATTTCCTGGATTCAACATCCCTTGAGATTCATGTGGGTGTGGCTGGAGCAATGTTAGGGAGGGATTATCCCCAGTAACTAAGATCACCTCATCTTCAGTCGCCATTTGCATTTCTCGATGACAACATGGCCAATGGAAAACGAAAGAGACAAGCCTTCACGATTGAAAGGAAAGTGCGCTTGATTAGTTAAATAGAAAGAGCTCGAAGTGAAGCTAACGTCGCTCGCGAACATGGACATCTGTTCATCTGTTTCCACAATTTGGGAAAATCGTGACAGCTTCATCCGCGCTTATGAGAACATGTCACTAAACAAGAAACTTTCTAAGTCTGTCGAGATGACATCGATGAAGCCTTGCTAAAGTATAATGTAGTTCAAGGTCCAAAGAAGTGTGAACTTCACGATTAGTGGGTTAATCTTGAAACTGAAGCAAATGCAGTATAACCAATGTAAACTAAAATTGTAACGTTACGTAGCATCAATTTTGAAAACAGGAGAACGGAGTGCTAATAAAGGCAACCTTGGTTATAACGAACCTCGGTTATAACGACGGTTTTTACCTGGTCCCCTCGATGACGTTATAACCGAGTTCGACTGTAATTACTTAATTGGATTATTAATTAATTATTTTTAGCTTCCTATGAGGTTTTATGGTGATGAGATGATCATTATGGCGAAATTCCTCTTCCTGAACCCCCTTTGGAACAGACCACCCCTCCACTTGATTGTTTTTTTGCGGAACGGAAACTCCTTTCTAGAAAGTTAAGGCATTTTGAAGCTCTTTAAGCCGACTAACCCTCAACCCAACCAAATATCAGAATTTATTGCTGTAATTTGAGTTGAAAATCTCTCAACGCAACGAGTATTCAAGTTCTTCGTTAAACGCGACTGCCACAGGTGACATTGCGCAGCGCGTGAGTAAAACATGTTACAGGCAAGTGGATAGCGGCGCGAAGAAAGAAGGAAGGCGGAGGCTGATGGAATTTGAAGATAAAATATTCAAAGAGAGAGCAAACGTGCCAATTTAATATTATTTAGCCCTTCACTTATTGACATGTGAAGACATGAGAAGAAAACTGTCGATATTAGCCGTTACTGTAATCCAGAAATGTTAACGTGTCGTATGATAAATTTCTCAAGGAATTTCTCATTCACAGGATACCATATTGATTTCGTAACTCCCACTATTGTAGATAACGGAGAAAGCACAAATGTTCATAGGTTCCGCTTAATCAGGTGAAAGACGTAACCATCCGCAATATGTACCTTCCTGCAGTCGATGGAAGCGCTCCTGCAGGTGGGGTACGAAATCAATTTGGAAAGATTGCAAACGAATTCCAGTGTAGAAAAATATCCATTGTAAGCCCCGTCGCCAAGAAAAACCGCTTATATATAGGGTGAGAAGAAAACGGCAACGAAGATACCAAGCGGAGAAGCTGAGAACGATATGAACAAATTGACTGTCTTGCTTAAGAAAGGCAATGAAAATGTCCCCTTCACATCCTCTCTTTCTCTCTCCACATGACCTAAACCTACAACGTGAAAACTCCTCCTTTCATGAAGGGTACACACTTGCGCCAGGAACAAAGATTTACGTGAAGATGACCTTGAAAAGCATCAACGCGATTGATGCCGCGACTGAGTGCCAGAAAGAGGGCGCTCAACTCCTCTCCTCCAACAACGCAGCGGTGAACAGCTACATGAAGCAGCTGTGGCAAAATAGAACATCTGGCTCTGCTTTCTGGGTCGGTGGGCGGAGCGTCACGGTCAACACTAACTGGGTGTTCCCAGATGGTAAGTCTTTGTTGAATTTGATCGGCGAGCCCAGAACTCAGACGTTTCAGCAATGACGGGAAGCAATTTTTCCCTTTTTTTTCGTTATTCTCGAAAATGACACCTATTGAAAGCCTTTGGGCACCGAAATACCTAATAAATTGTAAGAGTTGCTATCAAAGAACTTCTAGAAGGAATTAATTTTGCCACGAAGCTAGGCCTCTTGCACTGAAAGACAAGTCCACGGCTATCAGCCATGAAGATGCTGCTAGGTTGAATTTTATTCGTAAATGCTACTCTTCGGAGAAAAGTATGCCTTTTAGCTGATGCAAGAAATATTTTAATGCATCAGCTATTCATACATCACTTTCATGTTTCGAACTGAAGCTTAGAATGAGAACACTTTGGAATTAGATCATAATACCTACAATTTTTTCCTACTTGCTTTTATTTCCATGAAATATATATCCTGAGCCCGAGGAATTGAGGATTTCTTTAGAAAAAGGGGTAAGGGCCCATAGGCCCCATTTCAATATCAGCATTTATGTGCTATTTTAAGTGACTTGTCATTGGATAGGGTGGTCAGCAAGTGCTTAAGACGCATATTTAGTAAAGGAGAAGCCGATTGCCTTGTGCACTCAATAGGCTCTTCCCCCGGCAATTCAATACAACTTCCTCTATGAATATTCCATTAACAGCTGCATTGCTAAATGATTTGGAGGGAAAGTATCCTTTCAGACTGAAATTGAGTATGATAAATAAACCAGACAGGAGGAAAAGGAGAGAAGAGGCCCAGTAATCCAAGCCGCTAGATGGATGTCAGATATAGGTTGTATCCATGTTACCATTGAAGATCCATATGATTAATGAATGAATACCAGATCATTGATGAGTAATTGCGAATGAAAGTTTTCATAGATATTCAAGTTTTTATTGGCTCTCTTTGCGGAAGATTTTATATGAAATCTGGAGATATATATTTTTGGGAAATTGTTATTTTTAATGAGAAAGATGTGATGAAAGGCTGCTTGAGATAATTACAGCAGCGCGGATATGGAAAAAGGGCAGTTTGCATTCCAGCAATGTGGGATAAATACATTCATTAAACCACAAAGTTCACTTGGGACAAGGTCTGAGATACTATTTGACTGAAAAATGAGTTTTGAGCAGCCTTATATTAGCTTGGAGATGGTTTGGCTACTCATCTCGAATTGTATATTTTGCATATGCGCCTTCTTCCCAGAGAACTTCTCAATTCTTCCTATTGTGAAAGTATCCTCTTCTTCTTTTCAGGCACCACACTGGATGTCACTGGGCCAGGCCAATCTTATTTCTGTTCTTTCGAACCAAATAACCCTGTTGGCTATTGCCTCAATATGTATGATTGGGGTGGCAGAATTGGCTGCTGGAATGATGAACTTTGCGGAATCCCACTCGATGGATACTTCTGCGAAATCAAAATACCGAATTGATCCTGTAGAGAAATGCTGGAAAAATGCGTTCCAGTCGTGAATTACGAATTCCTTGGAAGAATATTTGATTGTATTTCATGTGTTGCTCGCGTTGCGCGTGCTCGGCGATTTGGAAATCATGTGAATGTAGTCTCATTACGGATGAGAAATTCAACTACCCCAGTAGTACTATACATAACACTGATCAATAATAGAATATGCATTGAATCAGCATCCGGACGTTAAATAAGCATTTAATCAATGTTGATTTAATATTTGTTTGCTACTGTGATAAGAATTACTCGGAAAGTTTTTTAATGAAAAAAGGCTTGCTCTAGCATTCTTTTGTCATGCAAGAACACACATAGGGTAAACAGGGGAGTAGTGGACCACCCGATAGTATGGCCCACTCCTAAGTTTTCTTCCCATAAGATGCAGAAAAAGCTTCGTTTGCAAGCTTCGATTATGTTAGCATTAAGAGGTAATGTTCCCCTCAATGGCTGACAGGAAGCCAGCAACATCTAAGATTCTTTGTGTTGACTAAATTGTCTCTAAGTTTTTTTCCATAAATTTTGCCTCATAAGATCTTAGAGACAATATATTAACCCCAAAGAATCCTAGATGTTGCTGACTCTCTGTTAGCCCTTCAGGAGAACATTACTTCTTAATGCTAACATTAGCGAATATTGCAAATGAAGCTTTTCCTGCATCTTATAGGAAGAAAAACATTGGAGTCTAGTCTCTATCGGAAGTATTGCACATAATCTTCATTTTCGAACCCCTCCTTTTGTTTTCAGGTGAACACCTGGACATGAAAAAATAAAGTTGTACTCGACTTTTTTCAGATTCGATTTTGTCGGTTCTTTCCTTTAGTGCATTCCAGATTCTATTACATTGGAAGTTTCTGTTTTCTTCGTACTTTCCAAAGTGTAATTTTCATTCTCAGTCTTTCACAGAAGAGAATCATCCCAGCCCCATCTATCAACTTCTGGAAGCAGCTGAAGAAAGCACATCCCAAGACATCGTTAACAGAGAGGTGAAATGTAGAAAAACACAAGGTACGATAATTGAGGAGTTCTCAGGAAATGGGGCGCATGTGCCCATGCGCCCTTTTCCCATATTCATTTCAATCTGCTGCTCTAGGTGATTAGTCCTTGGATATGGTGGTCAGCAGGTAGTTAACATGCGTATTCAGCAAAGGGGAAGCCGATTTTCCGATGTTCTCACTATGAAGCATGCCAACTGCCTGGCAATTTCAATATGGCTACCTCCAGGAATATTCCATTAGCGTTTGCATGCTAAACGATTTTGGCAGAATTATTTCGTCCTGTTAAACTGAAAGCGAAAATGAGGAAGAAACCATTCACGAGGAAAGGGGAAGAAAGAGGCGGAGTCATTCAAGCCTCTGGAAAGATGTGAGATGTTGGAGATATCCATAAAATAGTTGCAGATTCATATGATGAATACATTACGAAAGAAAGTTCATCTCATGCTCTTTCTGAAAATGTATGGTTTTAGGTTCCTACATTCATTTGGAGATGAGTAATGGCCGTTTGAAAAAAACATACCGGAAAAAAGTTGCCAAAGCGCGACGCCTCTTTCTAAATTGCACAGCTACAATACTTTTTATTTAAAATGAAAAAAATTGTTTTAACTCACCTTTTTATTATTGAAGAATGGTTCAATGGTTCAATGAAGAATGGTTCAATGTGTCATCCACCATTTTGGACGCCAGCCTCCATCCTCCTTCATTTCGAGATCGGCTTAGAAATCCAAGACTGAGGGATCTCTTCCCAGGCTTGAAGAATTCTGGTCTTGAGGTCCTCAACGTTCTGAATTCTGTCACCATGATAAACTTTCTCCTCCATAGCAGACCAAACAAAGTAGTCAATGGGATTTAAGTCTGGACTGCAAGGTGGCCATTCACCAGGTGCAATGTAATCAGGGCATTTTTCCTTCAGGTAGGCAACTGTCTCCCGAGCAGTGTGTGACGGTGCGCCATCCTGTTGAAACACAAACTCTGGTGTTTCCTGGATGATTTCTGATAATATTGGGTCCAAAACGTCTTGGCAGTAACTCTCTGCATTGATCTTCACTCCACGTGGAATGAAAATGACAGAAATTTTCCCGTTAAATGATGCCCCATGTGATGCCCCATAACCGAATCTGAAAAATGTTCCCGTTCTCTAAGGAGTCTTGCCGTGTCAATCTCATTTTTTCGATTCACAGCTGCATGCACACGGTCATTCTGGGTATTGCGAGGTGCTTGGACTGTGAATTTTTTCTCATCAGTGAACCAGACGTTCTTCACTGATTTTGTTGACCGAATACGCCTGAGGAGTTTTTTGCACCGATCAAGACGTTTCATCTTTGTTGCTTCAGACAACTCCTGAACATTCACTCGTTTAAAAACCTTCAAGTTTAGGTCTTTCTTGATTATGCGTCTCTCGGAAGACCCAGAAATTCCAGTCTTTTTGACAACCTCATGCTGGCTGCAGCTGGTGCCTGGTCTGTTTTCCTGGCTCAGGATCGGAACTTCCACAGAGTCAATGTTTTCTAGCGTTCTTGCTCTTCTGGGACGGCCGGTGACGGGACTACGTTCAGCACTGCCAGTTTCACGCAATTTTTGCAAGAAATAACGCACAGTCGTTTTTTTCCATTTTCGATCGGGATATTCACACAAGATTTGGTTCAAGGTAAATCCTTTTTCTTCATGAAGCGACTGGATTAAAACTCTATCACTCTCAGTTAGCACACGGTTTGTACCCATTTTCCCTGTAAGGATTTCTGAATATGAGGTAAAAAAAGGTAAAATAAAAAAATTAACACTGCAAAGATGAGCACTCAGCACAACGCGCGGAGTGCACCACCGGAGGTCGTTTAACTTTTGTCGTTTTGTCACGATCTTCCGCTGGTCGGTTATCCAAATCAAGCATCAAAGTCTTCAAATTTTCATCCTTCACATTATGAAGAAGGGAAAGAAGGTAGGGAGCAATTAGGTAGGAAGAAAACGACGGCGCGTGCGACCTTGAAGCCAGCTGCTGAGGATGATTTCCGTGGGCGGCAAGGCATAGGTTCGTTTTGGCAACTTTTTTTTCGGTATTTTTTTTTCAAACGGCTATGACTCATCTCCAAATGAATGTAGGAACCTAAACCCATACATTTTCAGAAATAGCATGAAATAAACTTTCTTTCAGTTTTTTTTTCCGACTCTGTAACCCAAACCGTTCAGGAAATATTCACATTTTTATACAGGGGCAAAAACTTTTGGCCCAACATGTATATGGTAAGTTCTACCCGAGTCATTCCACTTCAAATAAGCACACCATAAATCATGACCACCTCTGACATTGATTAAATTTCTACCAAAGCTTTGTACACTTGAGAAAGTGGGATATCCCAAATACTTTTCTCCTCAGTCGCTTAAATCTGAGGATGAGAGGCTTTAAATATAATGTCTGCTTTGTCTACGTATTAGGTCGGTGAACATGTGCAGCACGCATGCTAAAAATCACATTGGGATATTATAAACCCTTTGAGATTTTATTTTTTTCCTTGAAACATGGACATTTTCTCATATCTCTTAATTCGAAACATATACTGTAGGGGAATCTGGAAATAGAGGATTAGGGAAAATGTCCTGAAAGAAGAAATTGTCACACTTAGTGGATAAAACTGGATGACGAAATTCATAAAACGCTGCTACACAAGCTGCCTCCACAAACAATGAAACTGACGAAGAAGCATTTACGAAAAAATTTAAGCATGAAATGTACCGATTCGATTTATTTCAGCCCGTGAGCACGGATTTTAGAATACTGTGACTTCTAGGTCTGTGAAAATTAAGAGAGAGAGGAAAAGCTTCTACGGCAGCAAGGCTCTGCTTTCAACCATTACCCTCTAATTTCTTCTTGAACACCTTCCAAGAGCACCATTCAGGTTAAAAGTATCATCAGCGATGAAAGCAAGATATTACACGAGACTTCCTTGGGGAGTTATTATCAAGAGAGCAATGAAAACGGCCTATGGTTAAAAGCTTTTTGTGACAAAGGATATCCATTTATATTAATAGCGATAGTAGAAACTCATCTGAAGGGAAAGAGGGAATCGCTTGTGATATACAATGTAGTTATGAGGCCCCGCGAGACACATTTCGGCAAGCGTAAAGGTAACATAGGGTACTTATGAGTTCAACAGAATATCGTTTGTCCCAGGCTTCCTCCATCCCAGTTTTACTATCCATCTTGTAATTCTTTATACATGCAACGCCACGCCCTATATGTCCTTTTGTTGGGCCCCTTGAGAGCAGCTGCAACGAATTTATTATCAGAAGCACCTGGTCCCAGCTTGCACATAAGAAACAGGATTATTGGGGTAATAAAGCGTCCCCAATCGAAGAAAACGATACTGTCGATGTGGAAATGTCCCCGCCAAGCATAAGGAACATCTATTTCATCGGTTGTGGAGGGCGTGGAGATCCTATTTGCCTGGATGTTTCATATAGTATGAAAATCTCATTGATCGTGAGAACTTAGGAGCGTTGGGAAATTACTTTCCTTTTCCCGTCTTTCCACCTGGCATGAAATTGCTTCTGTGCCTTCCCCACATTAACAGGGTGGTATGCAACTGTCTAACGAAGTTGAAGTACGTTTTTCCTTACCTTACAATTTGGTTTAAGCAAACAGTCCAATTTCTTACGATAGAAGAAGTCTAAAATGTTTTCGGCTCGACTGGAGAATTAGCTGAGACTATCATTGTTCTCTTTTAGTGGACGAAATTGAAAAAGAACCGAAACATGAAATGCGCATGAATGTGTTACCTGAAACAGACCTGTCACTCCCGACAAGCGATTCTTGCAAAGCGACTCAAAACCATCATAGTTGCTAAAGAATCCATTGCGTCTCAAAGTGTACAAAACGGTTTTGTGGGAATGGCTGCTGCTGCCTCATCGGGAGAAGCAGTTCCTAGACATGGCCCTGACTCGAAAATGAAGCAAATTTGAGATTGCAGAATCAGTAATTGAAAACGAAAGTGTATAGTTCTGGGGATTCAGAAATGTATTGGTGTGACTAATCATTACATCTCTGAGATCTTTTTCGAAATATCTGAAGGTCCTATAACAAGACCAAGTAACAATCCCATTGCTGTACTGCGGAAATTTCTCCTGAACTGATCAGGAAATGTCCTTTTGAATCCATCCGCATCATTCTTTTTCCATTTTATTCCACTTTTTCAGGCAAATTAATATTTTTAAAAAGTTAGCATTCTAAACCTGTTTAAATGGTGGGATAAATTTTAACCCTTTAATGCATAACGTGGCAGATATGCTACATAACAAATAAACATCATTTGGGAATAAGGGATTAGGGTTTATCCCCAATAATTTGGGGATGAACCCCAATTTTTTTGCGCTCACCGCATTCGCACCGTGGAGAATCAAGCAGTCCCCACTGGTTGTCATTAGCTGCAAACCACGTGAAAACTGCCTACCACACTGTAGGTGCGTGAGAAGCAGTGAAAAGTGATTGAATTTCTTGTTTTGGAATGTGTAAAGACTGCAGGTATCCACCTCCGCCTGAACGTTTTTTTATGATGACGGCTCCGTCGATCGTCGGGTGAGTTGCATCTTGCCTGGAGAGACGAGTGTTAAAGACAAGGTGCGAATTCTAGACGACCCAACACTGCCACCTATGTCGAGGGCATCGAGAAAGTGGATGAACGTATAGTTAGTTGGATGCTATGCCAATTGGTGGTTCGGACCTGGCGCCGTCCGACTACCGCCTCTTCCGACCAATGAATCACAGATGATGTCACTTTTTTGAATGATGAGGATGTGGAGAATGCAGTTTGAAGGAGGCTTCGTCACCAGGGCAAGGGCTTCTATACAGATGGAATTCCTGCTCTTGTAAAACTATGGGAAAAGTACATTGCCAGTAAAGGTGACAACAGAAAAATTGGTAGTTAATCGCAGAGCCCTCATGGACATTACTAGTTCCTTTGCATATATTTCTCATTAATAGAGTATGAGAAAAATTTGCGCATCACTTTCCGAGCGACCCTCGTACATAGGAATTGTAAAGACATGGAAATGTGGAAAGTTATGATTTATATGGAAAGTTCTACCCGAGTCATTCCACGTCAAATCAACACACTAAAATAATGACATCCTCTGAATTTGATTAAATTTGGACGAAGGTTTGTACACTTGATGAAGTGGGACATCCTTAATTCTTTTATCCTCGGTCGCTTAGATCTAAAGATGAGAGGCCATAAATATGTCTGCTTTGTTACCTTTTAGCACCCTTGTCCCTAAATACGCTTATAACTTCTCTTCTTGTAAAGATGCTTTATGACTCTAGTGAAAGGCCTTTTCCTGCCCCTCCCAATAGCATTAGATTCGATAATGACATCGAAACTCAAACGTATTATGTCATCAAGCAAAAATACCATATTTTCTATTTTCACTAAATTTGACTTACAGACGTTCATCTGCCTGTAGTTAGAGCAAGTCTCCCGAGAATCATCCTGGGTTGTTAATAAATGTTTGAGATATTGATAGTTTTGTCACTGAAAATAAAAAAATTCCCCTTTCGGATAAAACATTAAGTCATTCCATATCAAATCAATACACTCCAAAACAGAACTTTTCAATTTTGATTAAATTTAAGCCAATGCTTTGTGGTTTTGGGAAAAGGAGGTATCCGAAATATGTTTGTCTTCAGGCACTTAGCAAGATGGGGATAATGAAACAAAATGACACATGTAGGTGAACATGTGCAACACGCACGCAAAAAAATATTTTGGTATATAAATAACTTTGTTAAGTTTTTAGAACTTTTTTCGCTGAAATATGAAAATTTTCACGGATCTCTGAACTCTTAACATCTACTGAAGTGAATCTGGAAATAGGTGAATAAGGAAAAAATCATGTACTAAGAAATTAACTGTCAAAGTACGTCACAGTTAGTGGATAAAAGTGCTTGACGAAATTCATAAAACGCTGCAACACAAGCTGCCTCCACAAACAATGAAACTGACGAAGAAGCATTTACGAAAAAATTCAAGCACGAAATGTACCGATTCGATTTATTTCAGCCCGTGAGCACGGATTTTAGAATACTGTGATTTCTAGGTCTGTGAAAATTAAGAGAGAGAGGAAAAGCTTCTACGGCAGCAAGGCATTGCTTTCAATCCATTACCCTCTAATTTCTTCTGGAACACCTTCCAAGAGCACCATTCAGGTTCAAAGTTGATTTCTAGGTCTGTGAAAATTAAGAGAGAGAGGAAAAGCTTCTACGGCAGCAAGGCATTCCTTTCATTCCATTAGCCTCTAATTTCTTCTGGAACACCTTCCAAGAGCACCATTCAGGTTCAAAATATCATCATTGATCAAAGCAAGATATTGCATGAGACTTCCTTGGGGAGTTATTATCAAGAGAGCCAATGAAAACGGCCTATGTATAATAGCTTTTTGTGACAAAGGATATCCATTTATATTCATAGCGACAGTAGACACTCATCTGAAGGGAAAGAGGGAATCGCTTTTGACATAAAATGTAGTTATGAGGCCCCACGAGTCAAATTTCGGCTACCGTAAAAGAAGCAAAGGGTACTCACTTGTCCAACAGAATATCGTTTGTCGCAGTCTTCCCAGTTTTACAATCCATCATGTGATACGTTATACATGCAACACCACGTCCTACATGTCCTTCTGTTGGCCCCCTTGGGAGTAGATGCAATGAATTTACTACCAAAAGAACCAGGTCAGCAATATTCCCCTTCCTTCCCCATAAGAAACAGCAGTTTTGAGGACAAAAGCGGTCCCAGTCGAGGAACTACAGCTGGCCATGGCCGAGCACTAGCTTTGGTAGGAAAATTCATATTTGGTCTGAGGTTTGACTCATGATCTGTGAAGGGGAAAGTCACCCGATCCGGGAACTGACGACCATTCAGAATAAAGGATAGGTTCGTGTCAGAATGAGACAGGCCAATACTTCGTATGAGGTCTCGTCCCCTCTTCAGACCTCTAGTTAAGACTTTGGCATGGACCATCTCATTCATTTTACGGCTGATGATCAAATGCCTTTCCTTGCATAGCTCTTGTTTTTTGTTGAGGTTGCGAAGGAGCATGATGACGGTACCAGATTTGAATTTTAACCAATGAGGCGACGTTCCAGATTGTCAGGCTGTTGAGGTAAAGTGCTGGATAATTGTTTTTCTCCTTTGGACCATCACGTACTATCAGGTCGATATTAATACAACTGGCATGGATTCCTCCGATACTCGTGTTAATAATTCTTCTTTCGATTAAAGTTCCTCTTAATTGTTGGGGAAAATAATGGTCTTGTTTCGTATTAAATAAAGATATTCAGGAGCGATGCATTTACCATAGAAATTTTCCATGATACATTCAGTAATCACGCATCGTTGAGATTGCGCAACCGCACATTCAGATATCTCATTCAAAATCAGGTATAGGTCTTCTCCAAGAGAAAATATCCATGTTGAGAATTCCTTCTGCTCCCGTTCCGCCTTCGTGTTCACTGATGGATTCCGGATCTTGAAAATAATCAAACAGAGCTACGTTTTAGGCAACAAGCAAGCTTGGATGGCTCAGTAATTGCCTTAGCGAAAGACGCAAAGGACTTCTCTCAAGTCGGGGGGTCTAAAACATCCTGTGGAGGGTGTTGATCGCATAGAAAGGAGATATGTGTGTTTCATGTTATTAATATATATCAAGTACCTGGAAGACGGCAATCCATTTGTGCCTTCGGGACGAACTTTCCAAGTTTAATTTCTTTAAATCGGCACTGGAAACTCATGACGGGTGGGCAGCTCTTCCTCCCTTCAGCAAAGTTCCCGTCATTCCAGTCCATGCAACAAGCAATACGATTTCCACTTCTCCCCTCACGGTATGGATTAGCGCATTGTACAGGAGGGTATTTCCTGTTCCGCTGGCTCTGTTGTGTAGAAACACCTTCCGGAGCCTATCGGGTTATTTTGTCTCATGCTTTCGATGATGACGTCGAGTTTTGCACGTTACTCTTGATGAAGTATGACAAACACGTTTTCCCATTTCTCTTTCTGCAGGTACGTCGAAACAAAATGTGTCATGGATAATGTTATATTTTGGCTCAGGGAGTTGGAAAAATGAACGTTGGAAGCCGTGAGCTTGGAAGGAATAGCACCCAATATTAGACAAACAATTGAAAATTGCTTTAGACTTGAGTTGGGAGTGAGACAGAAAGAAAGAAGAGTAACTTGGGCAAGTAGGTATCCCAGCAATTTTGGAAAATATCCGTTTCATTCACACTCACATCACGTTAATTTCATATCACCGTTTACGTATCACATAAGTGACATTTCTGCAAACATGTTCACGCTATCTTGACAATGGTCTGCGTAAAAATAACACAAATTGTAGAAAATGTACATTCATTTTACATAAAATTAACATATAAATGCTGTTTTGGACTCGTTACCCTTGTTTTACTTCTTCGCTATGAATAAACCAATACATTTCCTCCTCCTATTTCCGCTAGTCCGTGATTATTCGGTTTTGGTACAAAATCACTAACCGTCGACGATGAATCAGCAAATCCATTGGTCCAACATATTTTAATTTTCCTCAGAATGGTGAGGAGCTCAAGGCATATATTCTGCATACTGAGCAGCACTGCGTAAAAAGAAGTGAACAATGTTCGATTGCATTAAGGAAACTATGCTCAAAATGACCCCCATACAAAAACCACCAAGTAAAGGGCACTCTCGCTGCCCTTTACTTTGTGTTTTTCTACATGGTTATTGCCACCTAAAGTTGGGCAGTTACAAGGAATAAGTGCTGCACATTTGAAAAACACTCAATTATTCCGTGTGGAAATTCCAAAGTAAATTTCAGCGTCTCACAATTAAATTTGTGGAAACGAAAATTTTTCAATCACAAAATGCTAACTTCATGACTCTAGTTTCTTGGGATACGTTTTCATTACACCGACACCGTTCATCGACTAAAAGAAAAGTTCCTAAGGACATTTTAAAGGTCATGGAAACTTGCTCATTCGCTTGAAAAGTGAAAATTTTTATAACTAAACGAGAAATGTAAAAAATGATGGTTATGTCCCACAGACATTATAGAAGAAAAACTATGAGTCCGAGATAGTGGAAATGACAGATAATCTGAATATGCTTGAAAAAACGGATCCTTTGTAACCTGGAAAAATGCGAATGTGAGGAACAAAATTCAAAATGAGATTTGAAGTGACAGTAGGCTTCAGCTCTCTCTCTCTCTGGCGAAGCAGCATGACTTTCAATCTCAATATACAAATGCAATCAGCAACTACTTAGTCGACTTTGCGCTATGTGCACTATATTTGCAGGAAAATGATAATGGCGAAAGGAGCGCGGAGTATAGACGGGGAAATTCCAGGCAAGATCCCTGCTGATGTGATCATCTTCCTGTTTACGTCAATCGATCTGAGAAGGCCAGATCGAATGCAGCTCTCCTTGTTTCTTTCTGAGTGGAGGTAGTGTAGCGAAACTCATCTCCCCAAGAAATGGTTGAATTCAGAACTTTCTTTCCCGACTTTCCCTCCAATTTCCCGTTGTCTCTCCCTGCCAGGCAAAAAGTAGATGAAGATACTCATTGCATCAGTTGTGGCTAAATGGTCAAAGACGAGTAGATATGAACCTACAAGTGAGAATGACCAGTCGCTTCGGCCCCATATTGTCGTTTCGAGGCCGTCTCCAACCATATAAGAATAGGTCAAAGATCCATTCTATCATTTCCAGAACAGAGACGAAAGAGAGCCCGGTGTAGAGACCGAGCATCCCCCCGAACATGCCAATGAAGTCCGCCCACTGCTCAGGGATGGTATCATACGTCATTGGAAGAGGGGGGTTTTCTTGATGTTCAGAACCTGATCGATTATATTATAAAAAGTATACCGCTCACGGGATACAGTAGTTCTTCTGTAATTTCCTCCGTTGCGAAGGTCTCATAGTAGACGTTCAGAATAGTGTAGCTCTCACTGTTGAAAAAAGGACATCAACACATGCTGATTGGTATAACTTTCACTACTGGGGAACGTGCTTGGAATTGCTGAGTTCTATGGTTGTTTGCATATATTCAATGCTATCATACGATGACCGTTGAGGATGCGCTATAAGGTCAGTAAGGACGGTATACACATTATGGCGAACAACATTAGCTATAACACAAGTGACATGAGAATGAGAGTAACTTCATTCTTTTCTCATTTCAGCTTTCTCTTGCGAAACAATATGGTGTCCCACAGTAGTGCCGTTTTGATGTATTCAAACTGACTGCTTCAAGCTCATCTTTAGGAAAATCGTGGGAAACTTTCATGTTGACTACCTATAGGTCACTGTTAATGATAATTTGCATCAATGATGGCATCTTAAGAGACCAAGTTGGTGAAGAATATGAACCATTTCGTACAAAAAATGACAAGCAAATTTGCAAAAAGTACTGCAAAGAAGAGGTACACTTTAATGCAACTCATCAGTAACTTCAATAGGGGTTTGCGTTCTTCAATTATTTCTGAAATTACTTCAAAACTTTCTCTAAAAACGTATACTTTATCAGTAAATGTGTACACTGACTTGGGGTGATACCAGAATTTCTGTTCTCTCAGATCCGTTTCATCGAATTCGTTCCTTTGCTTTTTTATCCAAGTGATGAGAGCCATGAGCAGGGCATTCTCACGACCCATCTGCACCGAAGACAATGACCACTGAAAGTTCTCCTCCCTGAAAAAGGGTCCATCACGCCGCCAACTTTTTATCGCCATCTTCTTAACACCCGAGATTCATCAGGTTACGACTTACATGCAAGTTTTTGAAGGACAGCCACAGATTTCATCGTCACTGAAAACCTTATCAAGCATCATTTCTTCGAATTCTTTCACATGGGGAAGTGAGAATAAGAACATTGTCAACAAGTTTTTCAATCTAATGAAGAGCTTGAAATGAGACTCAAATAATAACGAGCTTTTTCTGATCGTTCTGCAAAGTAAGCTGCAGGAGATGACTGAAACTGTCATCGACCCAAAGAAACAAAGTGCCTAATTTCTTACTTGTGCTGTTATAAACTGTGTAATTAGATGAGATTCGCAGAAGAGAATCATCCCAGCCCCACCGACTCTCTTCAGGAATCAGTTGAAGGAAGCACATTTTGAGACAGACCTGAAGGAGTGGAGACATATAGAAAATCATGAGGATAAATGCATTCGAGACTCAGTGACACTGGAACGAAGCTTTCTTTACCAGCTTGGTATACTTCAGCTTCTGTGAGAAACTGAAGATCTCGTGGTCGAATCTTTGCTCAAGATATAATTCAGGTGCACAATCTCCTCCCAAGTCTGGAGGAAGTCTTCCTAACACCGCCCTCCTGATGCCAATATAGGAAATCGATTGGATATTTACATCAAATCCTTCTTTTAGGGGATCGGGTTGCTTCTCGGGAGAATGGATCATGAGCCTAAATCCTTCGGTTGGTGAAAGAAGAATAGCCTCCTTCGAGACATGTGACGCAAGTATCAGCTGGAGTCCCTCCTGTGCAAATATAGTCAAGGTGACGTAAATGTGAATTTCATGATTTAGGTATTCCTGTCCAGAAAATCTTACCGAAGGTATCATGCCATTGAAGAATAGCTGGTCTTCAGAGTTCCTAACCTTCGCCCAATCCCCTCCTAACATTGTAGAGGTTCTGTTCAGTTCTGCTTCCGATGTTTCCGCTTCTGCGGTAAAGACGAGGCATTTCCAAAACGCGTCTGTTTTCACAACAGTGAAAATTCTGTAAATACCAATGAATCATGTTTATTTAATACTGTTCCTTATGCAGTTTTTAGACGACCCAAAAAATGCTATCCTTCGCTGCTTCCATTGATATGATTTACTAGGGAGCTTGTTTGCCCGAAGGGCAAACAAACTCGCTATGGTCGCGCCTTCGGCGCTCTATTACCTTGGATAGTGATTAATTCATTTATTCTTTTCGAAATGGCAAGCACGTATTTGAAGTACATCCCCATTGAAATACGTGACATATGGAGTCGAAAGTCTTGGTTTTCATCAAAATCATTATCTCTATGATTATATGTGTGCCTAACCTGAAATCTTTCCTTGTGTCTCTTTTTCTAAGGGTGGAGAATACATTTTGAAATACTTCTCTCCAATAATCGACGCTAAGGAGACATATTTCAAAATTAGGATTCTTCCTCTATTCAGACATCAAATAGGTACTTCTGAAAGTAGTTTAAATTTTCTGCCTCTGGATAAAAAAATTAGGAAAATGGGACTGAAAAAATTGGTCTAATGGGGTTTAAATAATTTTATTTTTCTTTTGAAATGTAGACTCAGGGAACTCTATGCAACCCAATTTCAGCCTTATACGTTTCCCCTTTTTGCTGTGGGAAAAAATTTATTTGGAAAAGAGACCCACCCAAAAACTGTGCTCTGGGGATACGTATAAAAAAAGTTGAATTTTTTCTTAAATCAACATCACTTCAGTGATGCGTGCGCCAGCTACTTTTCTATGTCTGCCCGGTGAACTACATGCCAACAAAGTTTCAATATTATACGTTTGCCCTTTTCGCTGGTGAAAAAACATGCTTGAAAAAGCCGACCCACCCAAAAGCTATGCCCGGAGGGGATGCCCCATGAAAGCTGAATACTCCCTCAGCTTAGTAATATCATGTCAGTTATACGTGTGCTAAGTTTCACCTTTCCATTTCTGTCCAATTCGCCGCGACAAAATTTTTTTT
>CAJPEV010001359.1:0-18473 GCA_905338385.1 Darwinula stevensoni | reverse complement strand
CGTTTTTGTAGTATTCAAGCCAACAGCTATTTATTTTCCATTCCGTTTCCTTTTAGGAGGAGTGTGGATAAGAGTAGTATTGGCCTAAGGGTCCCTCCATGGGGTAGGCCTAGGCCTGCGAAATTTGTCCCCAGGGCGTGTACACCCCCCCTCCCTCACTCCCTCCGAAGTCCGAATTCCTCTAGCGTGAACAACGTAGCAATAACACACACTTCCTACAATGACTGAGGAGGAAGGAACGTGTTCATGAGAATGACGTAAGCCTACATCTCCAACTGGGGAGGAGGGGCTAGGAAGCAGACACACAAGCTCATTACTTCTGAATTTCAAAGCGATAATTCCAATTCGACGGTAGGGGACTTTATCGTTAATAATTTATTCTGGCGAAAGGACTCTATGGCAGTACCTTTTTCAAACTCTTCTAGTGGTTCTATACAGTTGTCTATGAAAAAACCGTATAAACCATATATGCAGCCCGTATACCTTCCCGTTTTGTTGAAGTGTGAGCATTGGCCTAATCGTCCTTCAGTGGATTACACATAGCCACCTTACGTCAAAATGTCATCCTTAAAGTCAATGGAACATCTTATACTGTTTCCCTGCCAGAAAAATAAATAGAACCCATTCACATCTGCAAGCGTACCACGCGTCAATTCGTGCCCTTTTCTTCACCAATGACCCAACGGCATAGCTCCAACGCCTAGCGCGTCAGGTTAAGACAAAATGATGCTCGGTAATGATGGGTCGAGGAGCTCCTCTATGCGAATGGGTCGGGCAAGATTCGAGTAGGCCTCTGCGTCTGTCCAAGGGTTACCTATTGGCCTGCTAAGTCAATCACCTCACGGCACGTCCCTTCTATGTCAAACTTCATCGAAGGAGTGGAATGATACAGCTATTTATTTTATCTCCTGCTCCATGAAGGAAGAAAATGTATGAGAGTGGTATTAGCCAAAGCATCCATCCATAGGTTGAGCCTAGACCTGCGAAATCAGTCCCCCAACCCCTCTCCAAAACGTGCCCCCAGGGCATGGACCCCCAAAGTTGGGTATTCGAAGTAAGACTTTTTCTGGAATCGACAACCCATTAGTTGAACTCACGTTCATTCCGTTTTGTTGAAGGCAAGGGAAGCCTGAGAATGGCTTAGGCCTAAGCGTCCGTCTGAGGGTTAGACCTAGCCTTACAAAATGAGACCCCCTGGAATGAGCCCATTGGGCACTTACCACCAAAGTTGGAATTTTTCTGGAGTCAGCTATCTAACAGCAGTGTGTGTACCAAGTTTCAGCCTCTCATCATGTCTAGAACATGGTTAGAATAAGCGTCAGTCAGTCACGATCGTCTATATATATTAGATGTTTGGTGGACTATCAGAAATAGTTGCTTCAAAGGGTGCAGTTCTGTGTCATGTCATCTTTACATTGTTGCTCTTTCTTTGATGTTTGTTGCTCTGACGCATTTTCGAAAATGGTTGTTCTAAAACTTGTCGTTTTCCGCTGTGAGAAATTTCAAAAAAATTTTTCAAGAAATTTCAAGCAAATTGCTCGCTTGTGCAAGATACAGGTTTGTGCCAAAGTTCTTGTACACTTTGAAAATTAATTTTTTCACTAATCAACGGATTTTTGGCGATTCTGATGTAGAATTTGATTCATTTACCTTTTTTCATGTTGTTCTATGTACATATTTATTCAACTAACAATCCGAGGTTAAGATTTTATCAAAACTTTACCTTCATGAAAAAGAAATAAAGAAGTGTAAGAGATATACAAGTATGTGTACGAGAACTTTTGCACAACCCTGCACAGTCTGAGTTTGTTTTGTGGCAAATGGAACCTAAACTGGCATTTGTATAGCAAATTTTGAGTGTGACATTTTTTCACGGATGGGAAGGCATGAGTACCCATTAGCCCTTCAGGATCTGTTTAGATAATATCGGTATGGCAATGCGCATGCGCGTACGACCGAGGTATTTGGTGTGGTGCCACGTCAGCAATTCGAACTCCCAGTTTCCCACCGACCTTTGTGCCGGTCGTTTCCAAGCAGGCACAACCCTCCAACCTCCCACCTTTTCATTAACACCATCGGTAGATTTTCCAACGTAACTGACACATGATGCTTTTGATAGCCAAGGACCTGAATAAATACCATATTGGTCAATTACGTGACCGAAATGTAGGTCTCCCTGAATGAAAGGATGCCCACAACTGGTCTGAGCTTGCCCATTTGGTTATTAGCTGCTTTCGGAATGGTTTTGCACATTCATGGTATGAGAACATTTATATCGCTCATGCTCATTAAGAGTTACTCACGTGGACAGAAAAATGCTTACTTTTCATCGCAAGGTTTCCCACGAAAGCTGCAATGTCGCAGTGACTGCTTGATATCGACAGAAACATTCTGGATTCCCCACGGCATGTACTCGAAAGGTGGCAGGGAGCCATCCAAGTTATAGAAGAAGGTGAGAAAATCATCGAGGGACCAAGTTTCTTCTGCACTCAATGTTTCTGTTATGGTATCTGAAAAAAAATTGTGCGACATGCGGAAAGGAAGAGGCTTCCAGTAAAATAGACAATTAGAAGGACATCTATTATATCCCCAGATACGGTCAATCTAAAATATCATAGAAATCTTCAACTCTTGCTGACTAAGTTTCTGAAATGTGGCAACATATTATAATGCAACAAATGAGGAAATCATCAACCAAATTCAATGGGAGGCTCGAAATCGAAAGTCGCTTCACATCTGTGAATTCATTGCTCTCGTCCGTCTAGCAAACAATAGATTTTCCTGACTTTCCCTAACTTATTTATTATTGTTGTATGTAACTATAGTCGTCTAAGGAATATTGTCTATTTCTCTAGATTTGAAATATATATATATATAAGGATCGATGAACACATCATGTCTAACTGATGAAATTAAATTCGTAGATGGTGAATTCACTGAGATCCTGAGTGATAAAAAATAAAATGGGGGATTCATATCAATGTGCCAGAAGTCTCGCGAGGAATTCAATTGTTACTTCACAGGTAGACGTAGAATTCCAAGAAGAAACTATTAAGATATATTTTTCTGGGAATATTAATGAAAATGGGTTAACTTTCTCACTTATCCCAATTGATAGGCACTGTAGAATGAAAGAATTAGTGGATGGAAATGAATTTGTGAAACACAAGGTTGTGAATGAAGTAGAATCCAAGACAACTAGGGTCTAAAACGTCTTCTTTGTCGGAGTACATGAATTTATAGTTTGTCATGGTCACATGTGATACACACACTGAACATATTTGGAATACTGGCTTATTTTTTTCTGGAACAGGGGCAAGCATTGTTCGTTCGTATAACATATGCAATATTTAAAGGGCAAGGGAGAGGCTTTTAATCTTACTGGGTATTTCAGCGAAGGGTTTGGTGCAGGTCATTTCCCTTCCGTCCACGTCAGCACTGCATTCGGTTTCGTTGAGGGAAGAAGACAAATTTTCCGTAAATTGTTTGGTTGCGTCACCTTTCTTTGATATTTTCTCAAGCAGCCAATTCAGTTTCTGGTTGAGCTTCATGAATGCAAGAAATTCCGGTGAATCGCCAGCAAAATTCTTCAAGATTGGGCTGCGGGGACAGATCGTGACGGCTGGGAAGGAGGGACGCCCACTTGTACGCATCTATTTGGTAGTTGGCATGACTTATCATTTCCTTGTGGTAAGTGAATGAAAAACACAATGAGGTGAACGAGAATACTGAAGTTTGCCATACCTGAGACGTGGTAATCGTCCGACCGGACATGTACAGAGTGATGCTATCGGTAATTCCAAACAACATGTAGCCTGTAGCGATAAGAAATACCAAAAGCCAGAAGACTTTTCTGAAGCGAGATGAGTCCGGGTACGCGCAACGACCAATTGCCTGGAGGGAGACGTACATCCAATGAAAAATGTTTCACTAATATCGAACCTGTATATAAAGGATCGATAGGATAGATAGGATAGGATAGAGGTAACTCTTCACTCAAAATGAACAGAATTTAAATGCGATGTGAACCTGGTGAGCGAGGTTATTCCTAGAAATGAAATACAAATACTTGCACAAAATAAGCAATAAATAAATTGACTGCCATTGGAAAATCTAAACAGACTCCTTGAAAGCAAATTATTAGTATTGCAATTCCCCTGAGCAATATACTGTATGCAATGAATATGTTGCATCATTGTAGTTTGTGGCGGGCCTGAGACTTATATCGCAAAATTCCTTGAAAAGGCCACGCCAATAAGAAAAGTCATATATCAACGAAATGTAATTCCCTTCGAAAGAACCTCGCATGACGCCGAAAGTATGTCAAAGATCCTGGTCTAAAGAACGACTCACATGTCCACTGAATCTGCTGAGAAATCTGATGGTGACTGGGCCAATGCCAACTGTTGCATCTCCTTCATCTTCAAACTGAATCTCTGCTTCTCTTCCCCCTTCCTGGTGACGGGAAGCCACTCTATTCGGCATTCTCTATAGCTGGAGAATGCTATATCAGCAGCTCTTTGTCTCGGATCAAATAACCTTAATGCAAATCAATACCGGCACGGAGAGGTGCAACTCTACAATGACTGACAGAAAGAAAAAGTATGGATCTCTTTAATGACGGGACCATATACGAGGGTAAGTCAAAAAGTATCCGCAATATATTCATTAACATTAATACATTAACAATATATTACTTACAACTACATCATTTTTCTTCATAATCCATTTGCTTATCAACAAGCCTAGCCCAGTGTAGCACAAGCTTTTGCAAGCCTTCTGAAAAAAAGTATTTAGTTGGGCGGCCAGCCAGCCAAGCAAGCCGAATCTTTTAGCTCACAGTCGTTGCCAAAACGACCGCCTCCTAATGCATCTTTGAAGGGACCAAACATATGAAAGTCCGATGGTGGATGGATGGGGCAGTCTGGTCGGTGTTCTAGGACTTCAAAGCGTAGCTGATGAAGTGTCTCAATTGTTTGAGCAGCAGTAAGGGGACGGGCATTATCAATGCAAAGGCAGAACACCTTGTGACAGACCCTGTGGGAAAACACTTTCACCATTCGGTCCTGATAACCTCGATGAGTCCTTTATACTTTCAGCCCACAAAAACTAATCACTGCACGTTGCTCTTTGGTGCATATGAGAAGTGGAGAGGCCATTTTCGACACTGTTAGTGGAGCAAGACAACTTTAGGTGACTGGGACAACCACCACACTAAACAACAGGGAGGTGACACGCTTGCGGTTGTGCGCGCAATCAGCAGAGTGGCCAATCGCAGAGCGAACATATGAACACTTTGCGGATACTTTTTGACTCACCCTTGTAGCTTTTTTCGCATGCGCATGAGATCCTTCTAATGACCACGAATGTATTTCGACATTATTGTATTTCAGTGTCGCTGCTGAATGAGCATAAAAAAGGGGGACACAACGTTGTACATGTTCCATACCTGTGGCAGGTCTGGGAAGCGAGGGGAGTAAGTATAAGACAAGAAATCCTAGTTATTCGCCAATTACTTAAAACAGCTAGAATCTGAGTCCATGAAGTATGAGACTTACAGATAGAGCTATTTCAAAGACACAATGATGAAGTAAAGGGACTTGGAAAGAGAATAAACGAGATAGATTGGAGATGACATCTTCTGAAGGTGCATTCGCGACTTTCACATTAACATGGAGGTTTCAAGGTGAAATATCTGCATATAACAGTATCTTTCTGTTTGCCTGTCGTTCCGAGAAGGCTATATCGAACGCAGCTCTCCGGGTTCATTTCCAAGTTCAAGGACTGTAGCCAAGTTCAACTCCCTGAATTCGGCATCTTCTGCATGTACTCTCCCCCTTCTTCTCCGTTGTCTTTCCTTGCCAGACACGATGCAGATGAAAATGCTCATTCCTTCAATTGCTGCTAACAGCTCAAATATACCTGTATATGATTCACAGGTGACAATGACCAGCAGCCTCGAACTCATCTTGTCGATTCGAGGATTCTTCAAACCATACAAGAAGGGGTCGAGGATCCAAAGCAACATTTCCTTAACGGAGACAAAAGAGAACTCAATGTAGGAACCCAGTCTCCCTCCCAACATGGCGATGAAGCTCGTCCAATAATCAGGAAGTATAAATCTTTCCATAACGAGAACTCAAGTATTCAACTAACGGGGCACAATTTGTCATTCAAAATTTTATATCTGAAGAAAAAAATAATCGCAACCCTATCGAGCGTCCTCAAGAATCTGTTGAAGGAAGCATATGCTTAGACACTGCTAATAGAGTGGAGGCAGATGGGAAAACAGGTTTATATGACTAGAAATCCCAAATACGAAGCTTTCTGTGCATTCTTCGATGTTCTTATGCTCCACGTCATCGCATTGTTCCTTATTCAAGTTGCAATGTCGCACTGCCTGCTTAATAAAAACAAATTATGCAACATCTCTTGCGAAATGCACATAAAAAAAAGAGTCACGAGGAATACGAACATTATTTTTGGCTTGGGATCTGCGCCGTCATAAAATATGGATATTTACTGGCATTAAAATGTAACAAGCCTTCAGCAAAGGGTTTGATTAATGTCAATTTGTATCGGAGATCATCGCGGATGAAACAAGACAAATTCTCTTCGATAGGATGCTCAATAGTCATTCAGTGATGAAGATATGGACTGATGGGAAGAAGGAATTCATCAGCGGTACATTTCCAGGATGCTACTCTGAGACATATAATAGCTACGAGATTCCCCATTTCATCATCTAACATATAGCTTTTATCGAGAGTGCACAGTTTTCAGTAACATTTCCAAACTTGTACGGATCATTAGGAACATTTTGTGCATTTGTGTAGCCTCTAGATGACGAGAAGTTACCAGAAAAGTACTTAAATTCCGAGTCCCTTGGCATTTGTTGCTATAGACGCAAATGTGACACGTCCTGCCACATCAAAACGTTGCTATCAAGAAGCAGTTCATGCGGTTCCCTTAATGGTCGTATATTCATTCGGATAAAGAAAAGACCGTTTTCCCTTTTGTGTCCTCCCTCTCGTAAAGCTCACGAAGAACCTTAGGCTGAGGCATAGAAGCCCACTTCTGTTCTACCTCAGTCCGGAATCGCGTGAGAAGGTCTCATTTTCTTCCGTCAGTCGGCAGTTACTTCCTGCAAAGACCGAGGACGACCTTCAACATCTGACTCGACAAATACGAACGATAATGCCTCGCTTTGAGTGGACCGTTGGCAACCGGCAGCCGAACTCCACAGAATGGAAAACGTGAATTATGGAGGAGTATCCATTTCGGGAAAGAAAACTCTCATTAAATGAATTAAAGGGCGCTGCACCGTGAATCACTAAGAAAAAACTAAGTCGCTTATTCCGTAACAAATTTAATTAATTTTTTTTATATGAAAAACTACTACTACATTTATTTTTGTTAGATCAGGCTGCTAATTCTCTGTAATACACAGTGAAAACCACAGACTGGTAAGAAAAACAATATGGGCGAATTAAATAATCACACCACGTAAACTTCGGAATTCCCTTTATCTGTTGGAGAACCAGAACAACCGTTTGTTATATCCTTGTCCCAGAAGTAATTTAATTTTGCAAAATGAAACTAGCCAAAGTATACAAACGAGAGACTCATATAATGGATATGAAAGACGACTGGTTTTTTTTCTGTACTCAAAGTCTAGCCATGAATAAATGGTGTGCATTTAGTTAGTGTTACGTTGT
This sequence comes from Darwinula stevensoni, assembly GCA_905338385.1. Taxonomy (NCBI): domain Eukaryota; kingdom Metazoa; phylum Arthropoda; class Ostracoda; order Podocopida; family Darwinulidae; genus Darwinula; species Darwinula stevensoni. The sequence continues at coordinate 10,755 of CAJPEV010001359.1, read as the reverse complement.
CACGCAATAATACAGAAAACCAACAAATAAAAACGCTAAATAGCATTCATTTCCTTTGTGCAGAGGAGGAGTCTCGGAATTACAATTGAATGTAGTAATGTTAAACTCAATTTCCAGTGGCTTCTCCCTTCTTCGACCCCCCCCCCTCTCCCCCTCTTCTCTACGGGACTCACTAACGCTAACTCACTAATGAATTTCAGGTCAAACCATGACCATTTTTTTTTCAAAGGAAATGAATTCAAGATTTAACGGGCCAATTTAACCTTTAAGGTTGAATCCGCGGTCTTCGAGACATCTCTTGGAGAAAGTGTAACGTTAGGCTAATATAACACTCATGCTTTCACAAACCATTTCAGAGCAGACGTCGAACGTAACGCTGATCTGGAGTTCGCTGAGGCAATTCGGTGAAAAGGTGGGGGAATTTCGCTCCAAAACGATCGCTTGCACCGTTCGAGTATTGTGGCATTTCATCGCCCCAGTCAAAAGATTCGCCTTTTGCTGCCTGTTAGCCTCCTGCGAAATCTCCCGGCCGACCATCCTCCGCGATCGGCGTGGATTCCTCTCGGACCGTTCAGGGACATTTTCTTCGATGAGCAGTGTCAGTCGCAGATCAGACGAAGTGCCGAGCACTTCGCAGCCCTTCATCGATTTTCTGACGGTCGAATTCGGCACATTCGATCGCCGACAAATCTTGGTAATTTGCGAGTAATTTGCTTCCCCGAGTCGTGAGAACACTTGATGCCTTCTCTTTTCGATTTCAATATTTAAAAACAAAAGGCAGCTATCACTTAAAGATTTTGTACTCATTGGAAAGAGCATTAAAAATACTACAGAACAGTATATTTGCGAAATTTTGACAATATGCTTTTTGCTTTGAAAAATTAATTCAAACCGGTTTGGAGGTTAAACATACAGCGTTCGCGATCCTGACCGCCTGCTAGGCGGAGCGACAATTGTGCGTTTGTGTGTGTGTGGCAACGCTACAGGTCAAACGCTTAGAGATATGAACTTGGAGTTTCGACTGAACTCTTCCTTATCATCCGAGGATATGCCTTTTCAAAACGAAATTTCCAAATCGGCCACAGGAAAGGTTGGGGATGCAGGAAAATCGGAGATTCGCGCTCGTCTCGCCATCTCTCGGAAGAACGAGGAGACGAGAGTTGTCGCTATTACCGCACGGGAACGGTGGCATCGCTCACCACCATGCCTTCCCCTTGCTGCCGGAAATCCTGAGATTTTAAGCGTCTGTAAAGAAATAGCGGTGATACCTGATTCTTCGACTCCATTCGCAATCGCCTCCTTCTCTCCTTTCATTGATTCGGTGCCGAAGATAATCACGGGTCGATCAGGCCTCCAGGCTTCATGCATACAAGTAGTAGCTCGTACAAAGACACGGAAGTATTTAAAGGCTATGAATGCGAACATGGCCATGAGCGGCGGTCCCCAAACCCCCACCCCCTGCCCAATGGCTGACCATGTGAGAAAACAGGACGCGGCGAAAGCTGCCCTAATTTCTCGGTCCGCCCCTGCGCTTCGTCAATCGTCATCGCGAAGGACGGCGAACCGACGCCGATCGAAGACGAAAGCTTACCCAAAGATGAAGGCATTACCTTAAATCGTCCCCTCGTTGGCCAATGTGGCATGCAGGCTTTTATTGGCTGCCTCAAGCAACCCAATCGCAACCCACAACGCTGCGTGTACCTCTCACTATGCTCATGGGAGAGCCACTGAGCAAAGAAATAACCGGAGATGGCGCACCCGTAGGAACAATATAGGTATGCTGTAATCGAAACCTATTCTTGTCGAGCCAATGGCCACTGTCACCATTCACTCCTATGGGATTTCCCCCGATTTTTCAACCCAACATTCTTCTTCATGCTGTGGATTCCGCTTTATTGGAACACGTTGGTCGTTTTGCCCCAATTAAGCGGCTGCCCCAATCAAGGGAAGTGAGTAAATAATAAAGAGAAATCCAGACAGAAATGCTCTTCATCTGCGAAAATCAAGAGTTACGATTCAAGGAATTTGCCCATAGTTCCTTGTTTCACGTCTGAAAATGCTTTTCTAAGGACTTCTTCAGTACAAGCGTCAAGACCAGCGCTGCATCGCCCAATTCTCGCTCAATAAAGTAGCGCCGAAGGATGTCGCCACTGAGCGCCTGGCCTCAATGTGAGTCACCTTTGGTAAAGTCTCAGGCTCCTCGTTTGCGTCATCCGCCAAATCCCGGCTGAAATCCATAAAAAGCGGAAACCCCCCCTCCCCCAAACTCCTTGCCTCAATAAAGCGGATTTTCGTCCCGAATATGCGGCGAAACTTTAATGCACTTGCATAGAAATGATTCCGTTCCTGACAAAATGTCCCGATAAACCGGCTGCCCCCATTAACCGATGGACCGATTAAGCGGAATCCACTAAAATAATACGAACTCTTAGGGAAAAAAACCCCAACACAGCCGGCACAATAGGTTCTGAAAACCAGCTAGCCCTATCGAGTCGTCCCAATACTTCTTTTTACCATAAATATGGGTCTAAAGCTTCAGTTTATGCTAATGGCCGAAAAGAGCGATTGAACGCTGGTCAGCAAAAGGCCGCGATTCACGGGCGACGTGTTTCATAAAGTTTAATGCTGGCCTGAGGTGCGCATTTGCGGAGAAAAGGATGAGGAACCAAGGGAATGTCGGAGCAGCCCCGACTGAATGCTTCGGCATGCCCTACCAAGATCAGGCAACCCTTCTACCATGCACAAAGTTGTGGCCCCTTAGTTTTCTTTAGCTTTTGTTTTGCATTTCGACAAACGTTCGTTTGACTTCATGCCACACACCGGGCGTAAAATAGGTCAACAGTGATGATGCATGGACGGCGTAACGTTATCACCTTCGTACGCCTAACAATCTGAGCGAAAGCAGGCTTGGAACTTAAAGCCCACTCGAGAAATTGGAGATCGAGAAACGGGATGGTTACGACGCCGCCGACGTTTTCTTGCCGATCCAAGAGTAAGCGATCCTGTCCCATACAAGTTGGATGTCGCCGATTTCAACTTCGGGGGTCACTCTCTCTGTGAGGAATAAGAGGATGGGTTTCGATCGATAAAGGGGTCGTGATCCCCATGAATATATAGGTGGGGATCTCCAACCGGCGAGGAAGCCATCCTTCCTGCAGAGATGAAAGAGGTCTCCAAGTGTAATACGCGGGGACGTTTTACGCGTACTTGCGGAAAAGTCCGTATCGGACCCCTAAACGTAGCGGGAGGTTTGCGCAATGCTTTTCTAGGCATCGTTGAGAACTGTCTCATTTCAACATGAAGTCAATGCTGAAAGGAACAGGAATGTCTACCTTCACCTGAGCAATAATTTGACGCCATGAGTAATGGGCCTGTCAATGGCCAGCAAGAGATTCAATTTCCCTGACATTTGTTCTGGCGGACTAAATATAGTTTCACTGGAAATAACTCTAAAGGATAGGGAGAGCCAAGCAGCTATTTTAAGGTAAATCTATCCAATATCAAAAATTCCTCTCACTGAAGCACTGCAGTGCCAATCTAATATTTTATTCATGTATATGGAGAGTTCTTCAGGCCAGAGTCTTGGCGCATTTGCGGATTTTCATGATTTTGAATGGAATGGGCGTTCTAAAAATACATCAGATACGGTTCTGTTGAGGTAAAGCATTATTGCAGGCAGGACCAAATATTCCCAGTACAAACATGGGATTAAGGTGAAATAGAGTTTTGAAACCAAGCAAATATAGTTTGAAGAATCACTTGAATGAAGTTGAGGCAGAGGCACCACCTCGCACACTGAGACAGGTAGTGTATGTAAGCCTATGTGGATAGCCCACGAAGGGACTTTGCAAATCAACAAAAATCAAATACATTTCCATCTACGAGAAGCGATCAGAGAAGGCGACATTGAATCCAGCTCTCCGAGACTCCTTCGCTGATGGGCGAACGTAGACTGGACGATCTCTCCAAGTAAGACCTGAATCCTGAAGAAACGTATTCCTGGGCTCTGCTGCCTCTTCCAGGCTGTCCATCCCTACCAACGGCGATGGTGGAGATGGAGTATATCGTATCTGATGAGGTTAGCATGTCAACTTCATGAGAACTCACAGGTGAGAATGACTCGTGGCTTCGGCCCCGTGTTATCCTCCAGAGGCTTCCTCCAACCGTATAAGAAGAGGTCCAAGATCCACTCCAGGACTTCCAAAAGGGAAACGAAGGAGAGCCCGGTGTAGAGACCCAGCATCCCTCCCAAAGTTCCAATGAAGCTCGTCCACTAATCAGGAAATGTAGAAAATCCATTTACTGGTATCATATGATGGGGATGCCCAGAATCTGTGGGGAAATTTTGACGTATTCCACTCACTGGATACATTTGCTTCTCGACGGTTTTCTCCACTGCCATGTTCTCGTAATAAACGTTGACTCCAGCAAGATTTTCTCTGTGGAAAAGAAACGCTTAATCATGAGCTGTTTCTCGTTCAATCCATAGAGCTGTCCTTGAACCTACGAGATCCTTTCCAAATGAGGACATTATACACATTTATTAATGATTTAGTATGTGTATATAGGACATATATACTGTATATGTTGTGGAGATAATTTTTGAGAAATATTTAAACAAAAATCCTCATTCACAAATCATTTTGCTCATTGTCTTCTTTCTGTAAAACTTTTGAAAGCCTACACCTATGCTGTAGCAGGTCTCCTTATCTCTGGAGAGCCGGTTTCTTTTACGCGGTGCTCCAAAACACCCCCGGAAGTTTCTTAATTATTTTCAAATATGAGCATTTGGTTATTTCCTCGTGCAAGTTTGCATTCAAAAAGACCGACCTCAGAGGATTGCATTGGAGTGTTCAATACTACAAATTACATATCAACTTGAAGCACGTACTAAACCGTAATTCGTGAAATAACTGGGGTGTTAATAAGGAGCATAAAAGCCCTTCACATCCTCTATTGCAAACCTAGCAATGAATGAAGAGATTAGCGGGAATTTTGATTTCCCCATTTTTGGCTTATAAAGCAAGGAAGGACATTTCATGTCATTCCTTGGACCTTTATTTAATCCTGGAAGTACTAATACCCGGATGGTCATATCCCCAACATGTTTCTACTCTTTATTCCCAAGGAATTTCTTCTTAACACTTTCTCTAATTACTATCACTTGTCTTCATGAAAATTCCCGGAGTATCGGGGTTTTTCGAGCATACGATACCACCTGAACAAAAATAACGCCTCTTAACATGATTCTTTGAACCCAGAACGTTAGTGACATGGTTGTGTATCTCGATTCTATTTCCCAAGGGAATTCTCGAATCTCAGTGGACATTTTCTTTGGACGACAGGTGAGGATGATTCCAGGATGGTAGCTTTCCATATTTTCTACAAATTGCAGGAAACAATCATCTTACTACCTTACATTATGTTGTATCACTACGTGGCTGAAATTATTGAGAATACTTGAAATGACGACAGAAGGTCTTGTTTTTCAGTTCACTTGCGCTCATGTTCTCCCTCTTCTCATTCCTCATCCAAGCGAGGAGATCCAGACGCAAGGCGTTTTCACGACCCATCTGCACTGACGAAAATGACCACTGGAGTTTCTCCTCACTGAAAGAGAAGCCATGATACTCTCAAGTTCCATGCCGTCTTGGATGTGTCATATGTCACAATTAGGTTGCGACTTACGTGCAAGCTTGAGGGGGACAACCGCAGAACCCATCTTCCCTGAAGACCTTCTCGTAACTTTTTTTCCAAACTTCTTTCAAACCTTTCATTGAAAATATACGATTTTGAAAGCAGCACCATTACGTTCCTATGTTTTCTGAAATGTATTACCAGAACTACCGGATTTTTATCATTTTCAAACAATTCTTAGGCATACACTAATACACTATGAGACGAGTCTGCCATTAACATTAAAAACCAGTGTTGAATGCCTCACTTGTATCGTTGCAATTCTTCGACTTGTTCTTGCTACTTCGCAGAATATAATGATCCAGGCAGCTTTCAGCTTCAGGAGTCTTTTGAAAGAAGCACAGTCGGAGACACAGCTAATCAAGCAAGGAAAAACACAAGAAAATAATTTTGGGGTTCATTTCAACTGGTCCTAGCACTCCTAAATCAAATTCACCTGCTTTGAATATTTTGTTTTCTCTGTGATCTTGAAGATCGTGGGATCGAATCGCTGCACTAAATAAGAATCAAAGGCGCAATTTCCTCTAACGTCTGTATGAATTCGTTCAAACTCCACCTTCCTCATGCCGACGTAGGAAATTGTTTGCATGTTTATGTCAAATCCCTCCTCAAGGGGAGAGGGCTCCGTTCCGGGAGAATGGATCGACAGCCTGAATCCTTCCGTTGGTGAGAGAAGTGTCACGTCGTTCGAGGCGTATGATGTTAGGAGGAGTTGAAGCCCTTCCTGTCCGGAGGCACGGCAAAGAAAGAAGGTCGAAAATGGGAGCCAATGTTTTGGGTAGTAACAGGGTGGTGTGGTTGAAAGGTTCTCACCGAAGGTTTCATCCCTTTGAAGAATCCTTGGTCTTTGAAGTACCAATCCTGGAATTCTCCTGTCCCTCTAGAGTTGGAACGATTAACTTCTTTGTCTCCTTTGTAGTTGAAGGCGAGGCACTTCCCAAACGCTTCCGTATCCACAACGACGAAATCTCTGGAAATACCGGATTTCGAGTGTTTTACTTCCTGGTATTCCTTGTTTTTTTTAGTGATCGACCAATTCTTTTTTTCTTGAATTTAAACAATGGAGACTAGATTCAACGCTGAAGCTTTTAGGTAGTACTCCAGGATGTTTTGAATGAACTATTTGCAAAGAAATGCTCAACGGTGTACGTTCTTCTCATTGCCATGGCCTGAGTGCCATACATTTAGGAAAATAATTGGATGTTTGTTAACCACTATTACCACGTCTTCACTATTCGTGGTGTTCTTCAGCGTTAGTGAGACCTCCAGTCGGAAAAGTCGTGAGAATAATACGAATTTTTCCTTACTGCTCTCTACACGGTTCCTTATTGAAGCTGCAATGGCGTATTGACTTCCTAATATCAGCGAAGGCATCCTCGCTGTCGGATATGGGATGAGTCAGAGAGCCTTCCAACGTGTAGAAGCGGGTTTCAAGAAAGCGCTCGAGTTCCCAAATGAAATCTTCCGTCGAGATCGATGTCATATTATCTACGAGGCATGAAGCCAAAATCCAATTTCATATCGGAAGGATCAAATTCCACAGTGTTACAGTTGTTAAATGCATCACAGACTATAAAGCAATATTGGAGCAATCAAGAATATTGAATGACTTCATACCTGGCGATTGATGGTCTGAACCCGTTTGATTACCAGAGTAATTTTGGTTATTCACGACTCGATCCTCATCACCTCTCTTCTTGGGTGTCGATGAAGGCTTCACGTCTGTCTCCTCCGGATCGAAATCTACAAAAGTGTTTATTCGCCCAAGACATGATGTGTCTTTTTAAAATTAAAATCCGTCGCCTATAGCTGTCTCCAAGCAATGTTGGACATGGAAAATCTGTGATCCTAAGTTTCACACCAGAGTCATCCCAAGTTGGCACACGTACAAAAATAATTAAAATCTATGTTGACCTATGACGGCTCATTTATGGGCACTATTGCACAAATATTAAGGGAAATGTTTGGATACCATTTACCTATCCGGTGTTAGTTGCCAGTCGTGTAAATGGAAATTTTGTTCAAATGCTTTGAAATACGTTTAATTGGCCAATAATAATAGTCTAAAGAATCTAATAATCTGAATCAATCGAAAGAGTAAACTTTGCTTGAAAATGCATTGCGACTGTGGTGCAGGGTGTTCACCCTGAAAAAGTGATTCGTGGTCCGTATGGCTTTATCTTCACAAGAGAAATAAATTCTCCTTTGATATTTGCAGGGACTATGTGAAACATGAGGGCCATTCGAAATTTTTATCATCAGAACCTGTCCTCTTTTTGGATTTGGCCCCGGTGTTTCCTATTGTATCGCTTTGGGTAGCTGGGGTTATTCTTCTTTCCTCGATAGAAGAATCACCGAGGTGAATAAAACGATTGCTTGCTACAAGAAAGCCGTCGAATTTTGGAAGCGCAAAAAAACAGTGGAACTGCTCGTTCGTCGACGAATGAGGAAGCGAGGAACCGCGTGAGTCTGTCAGACTTCGATTCAGACCGAAAAAGGCAAAAAAATGGTAATACGAGCTCTTAATGGTGAAAACCATCGATCATTCGTAATCTTGTCTATCAAACAAGTGGCTCATTGGGAGCAAGCATGGCTTCTAGGGCAGGGCCCCATGCACGAAGCCAAGAAAGCTTTTATGCCCGAGTGCAAGCAAAGGAGTGTTTGCGAAGAGAGACCCCGAATCAACAAACACTCTTGTTTCTGGGCGTAAAATATTCATGAAAAACTATTAGTGTACACCCGGACACGCCCACGATGGGGCAACTTGAATTTCCCTGGGGAATTAACGCGGGTGTGGGGGAACATTTTGTGTCAGAAGAGGTGCGGTTTAGGCGGGAGGATAGGCCAGACCGAATTCTAGAATAGGAGCGCGCTCTTGGAAGTATTTTTGTATATTTAAGGGCACACGGAAATAGATTAGTCTATAAATACCAACACCAATCAGTGTTGCAATGGGAGTTTCTAAGTGTCTCTCAGACCGAATTCTAGAATAGGAGCGCGCTCTTGGAAGTATTTTTGTATATTTAAGGGCACACGGAAATAGATTAGTCTATAAATACCAACACCAATCAGTGTTGCAATGGGAGTTTCTAAGTGTCTCGTAATCTTCTGTTTTTCATCATATGACCTTCACGAGATAATTTTTTTGGATGCATAACTACCACAGTTTTCAAGGAGAATACACGCAGTTCACGTCCGAAAGAAGTTGGCAGAAGAGGAAATTCTGAAATGACCGATTTTGTGGGTAACATCATTTCATGAGATCAAGCAAAATATCATTCATCGCATGAGCCAAGTCAAATGTATGCCATGCGACACTTGGTTCGTCTTGGTCACCCTCAACGGAAGCCCCTATAACATAGTTGGACCTGAAATAATACGGCCTTCTGCATCACTGGGGTCTATCATCGCGACGTGGACGCGCAAACCGCACTTCTTCCAAATATTCACTACCTATTCTTAATTTCCGAACCCTCGTACAAGAAATTTTAGTCGACAGGGAAAAGGTTGCAGATTCACGGTAACTATTGGTGAAGGGTTTCATGCAGGTTTTTTGCACTCCGTTTTCATCCTTGCAACATTCCACATCTGCGAAGACAGAGGGCAGATCAGCCGGTCTCTGCTGGCACGCGTCTTCCGCCCTCGATAGCTTCTCGAGCACCGTCCCCAGTTCCTCATTCAGCTTCAAGAGTCCGCGGATGTCGCGGGAAAGCCCTCGCTCATCGGCCGGCTTCAGCAAGAACGGGCTGCGNCACCGTCCCCAGTTCCTCATTCAGCTTCAAGAGTCCGCGGATGTCCCGGGAAAGCCCTGGCTCATCGGCCGGCTTCAGCAAGAACGGGCTGCGGCGGCAGATCGTTACGGCTGGGAAGGGAAGAGGTCCCTCCGTGTCCATCTAGTCGGCAGAAGTCACACTTCTTTTTCTGTAAAAATGACCACACGAGAAGCGTTGGGGACTCTATACCTGGAATGTGGTCGTCGTCGGGCCTGAAACATACATCTGGGTTGTATCGACGATTCCGTAGACTGTGAACCCCGATGCGATGAGAAAAATGAAAATCCAAAAGAGTTTTCTGAACCGAGAGGAGTCCGGATACACGGAACGACCAATGGCCTGGATGGAGAATTCCCCACAATCAACACAGCTCGTCGTTATTTTGGCTATATCTCGGAGGATCAATCTGTAATTTGCTGTAAATTTCAATTTCAAGGTAAGCCATATCTCATTTGCATGCGAGGGAGGAGTCTCATAGAAGCCAGGAAAAACATATTTTGCTTTTATTATTCCAGCCTCACTCGAGTTTCTATGGCTTCCCGCAATCTCTTTCATCCTAATTAGTCACAGGATTTCGTCATAGAATTAGTTAGGATTTCGAAGGTGCTATATTGGAAAGTCAATATTTATTTTAAGCAGCCTTTCAAACCCACAGTACAAGGTGACTGCTAAGCGCCGTTTCAGATTAATCATTTTGTAAATCAATTAACTATAAGATTATAAGGAATGATGGCACCTTGTTTTTTATGGTGGCACGGCGAGATCGCTATACCTCATGAAACATGAAACCTTCATGAAATTCGTTTTAATGCTCACCGGAACTATGAACGATTCATGAAATTCTGTCTGATTGAAGCCTGAAAATGAGACTTTCTGAATCTACTTTAGGTTCTTCTGCGGACTTTAGGTTCTTTTTGCTAAGAAATAAAGACGAAGAAATTTGCGGAAAAGTAATGCGGGTTGTACTCCATCCTACGCATTTTCTGGTGTTTAGACATGAAACCTGAGCAAGAGCAGGACTGAAAAGGCATATGTGTCACAGGAAACGCTGGAAAAATTCAAATAAGTTCGGGATTTCGGAAGTCGTTGAGCATTTTAGAAATGCGCCTGGACAATTTCCTCGAATGAAATGCATTTCAAGCTGAAAAAAAGAACTGGCCTTCTGCTAGCACGTGAAGCTCGGCCGATTTCGAGAATGAAGCAAAATATGAAATCGTTCCCTCCCCTCAGAATGGTGCGGTTCTCGGCCAGAGGCTGCTCATGAGATCCTTTTAAACTTTTAAAC